>SJXQ01004419.1:190992-223949 GCA_006408695.1 Aepyceros melampus | reverse complement strand
GGGCTCCAAAATCACTGCAGATGGTGACTGCAGCCATGAAATTAAAAGACGCTTACTCCTTGGAAGAAAAGTTATGACCAACCTAGATAGTATATTCAAAAGCAGAGACATTACTTTGCCGACTAAGGTCCGTCTAGTCAAGGCTATGGTTTTTCCTGTGGTCATGTATGGATGTGAGAGTTGGACTGTGAAGAAGGCTGAGCGCCGAAGAATTGATGCTTTTGAAGTGTGGTGTTGGAGAAGACTCTTGAGAGTCCCTTGGACTGCAAGGAGATCCAACCAGTCCATTCTGAAGGAGATCAGCCCTGGGATTTCTTTGGAAGGAATGATGCTAAAGCTGAAGCTCCAGTACTTTGGCCACCTCATGCGAAGAGCTGACTCACTGGAAAAGACTCTGATGCTGGGAGGGATTGGGGGCAGGAGAAGAAGGGGACGACAGAGGATTAGATGGCTGGATGGCATCACGGACTCAATGGACGTGAGTCTGAGTGAACTCTGGGAGTTGGTGATGAACAGGCAGGCCTGGTGTGCTGCAATTCATGGAATTGCAAAGAGTGGGACATGACTGAGCGACTGAACTGAACTGAACTGAAAGATTAGATTATGGTATTTTTGCTTAGTTGTTACTCTGCCTACTACAACAGAGAAGAGTTAAAGAAGAAACAAATGAAAGTCTTTCTGTAAATATTATGTGGAACAATTAAGGTAGGTGTAAATGTTCATGAATTAGGAGTTTAAATATTGTAAAGCTATCAATTCCTTCTAAATCATCCAATAGTTTCAATGTGCCTTCCTGCTGTTGCTTCAGTCTTGTCTGACTCTTCATGACCCCATGAGTTGTAATCCACCAGGCTCCTCTGTCCAAGGGATTCCCCAGGCAAGAATACTGGAGTGGCTTGTCATGCCCTCCTCCAGGGTATATTCCCAACCCAGAGATCGAACCCATATCTCTTACAGTTCCTGCACTGGCAGATGGGTTCTTTACCACTAGCACCACCTGGGAATTTCAATGTAATGCTATTTAAAATGTTAGCAGTGTTTCATCTCACTAGATGAAAATGCTGATTCCAATATTCATATTAAAATTCAAAATAAAAATATAATTATGATAAATTTAAATTGGCCTAAGAGTTGTAATTCTATGTTGTCATATATTAAAATTTAATATAAAGTTTATCAAGTTAAGACAGTGTAGTGTTAAAGATTAATAAATACATCAGTGAAATAGGACAGATTAAGGATTCCAAAAATTCACATATATATAAATGTTAAATAAAATATCTATATTATGGTATAATATCATATAGGAACACTACCTAGTGATCTCATGGCCAGCATGCAACTAGTTCTTAAGCACAATAGAGAAAAAAAATAACCATAAACATAAGATTTAAAAATAGCACAAATTGATGTCAGCAAGGTGGTAGAAGTTTTCTCTTATTTTCCCCTCAAAGTACATCAACTTGTTTATTACCCATGAACAAGAGAGAATAACTTTATGGAAGTTTGGGAGTTTAGTGCACTACTGGAAAAAAAAAAAATCTGAGTGGATGTATTGAGGAGGATAAGAGAAACAATTTTAATTTTTTGCCTATATTACCCACCCCTAACACAGCACAGCTTAATATCAAGACTCTTTCTTAGCCTGTGATGTCTCTCACAAGGGAAAGTGAGCCTTCTTCCCCAGCTGTCTGGGATGCTACCAAAGAGGCCCACTTCTTTCCCATACCATCCAGAGTACTGAGACTGTCTGCACAACTGAGGGCCAGAGAGTCATTAGGAACACAGCAGCCAGGGCTCAGAGTTCATGAAAGAGACATGGATCCCACCAACTGCTTCGCAGACTCCATCTAGAAGCCCGTCCAGAGAATGCTGAAAGTTTCTTCTTTGCATCCCCGTGATGACCCCATAGGCATCCCTAATGTTCCCTGTACCCTACCTACACACTTGTAACTCTTGAGTGTGCCCCATGAGCAGAGAGTGAAAACTTTTGAATACAGCTAGTTAGCGTGTGCAGAAAGCTGACTGAACCACAAAGACTGAGAGAAACCACACAAACTTGAACATTTAGCATTACCTGAGAGACAGCCAATGAGAGGCTGTCAGTACTAAGCCTGGCTTTGTAAGATTCATAGAAGGCATACAATTTTAAGAACTATCACCCTTCCCCAGGAAAGAACAGGCAGTGTGGGAGAGTGAATTCATACAACATATCTGAAGAAGCCTCAGAATCTCTAGCAGGGCTGACAGGTGATGATATCTCTCTTTAGAAGCCACTCAGTAAGGACTGGAGAAAGTTATTGCTCTCTTAAGTGCAAAGACAGCAACAGAAGATGTAAAGGAACACGCACACACAAAATCAAGAAAACAAATCACTACAGAACACAATCTTCCAGCAACTGACCAAAAAGAAATAAAAATACATATTGTCCGATTAAGAATTAAAAATAATTGTTTTAAAGAAATATAATGAGTTACAAGAAAACACACAAAGGGTCCTTTACCACTGAGCCACCAGGGAAGCCTATAGAGTACAACACAGAAAGACAATAAAGCTAAATCAGAAGAAACAGCACATAGACAAGTGGAGAAGTTTAACAGAGAGAAAAAAATCATTAACTACAACCACACAGAAATTCTGGAGCTGAAGAATACAATGTTGTTTACTCACTAAGACGTGTCCAGCTCTTTTGCAACCCCAAGGACTATAGCCCATCAGGCTCCTCTGTCCATGGGATTTCCAATGCAATGATACACGAGTGGGTTGCCATTTCTTTCTCCAGGGAATCTTCCCAACCCAGGGGTCAAATCCATGTCTCCTTCATTGGCAGGCAGGTTCTTTACCACAGAGTCACCAGGGAAGCCTGAAGAATACAGTAAATGAAATGAAAACTGCAAAAATGAGTAAGGAGGTTGGATCAGTAATCAAAAAGCCTCAGCAAAGAAAAGTCCAGGGGGACATAGTTTTCTTGGTAAATTCTACCAAATATTTAAAGAAATAATGTTAATCATTCTCAAATGCTTCCAAATAAACTGAAAAGCAAGAAACACTTTCAAGCTTATTTTATAAGGTCAGCATTACCATGATACCAAAGTCAGAAAAGAATACACGAAAAGAAAATTATAGGTCCATATCCCTAGTCACCAGGGAAGCCTATAGAGTATAACACAGAAAGACAATAAAGCTAAATCAGAAGAAACAGCACACAGACAAGTGGAGAAGTTTAACAGAGAGAAAAAAATCATTAACTACAACCACACAGAAATTCTGGAGCTGAACAATACAATGTTGTTTACTCACTAAGACGTGTCCAGCTCTTTCGCAACCCCATATAGCCCATCAGGCTCCTCTGTCCATGGGATTTCCAATGCAACGATACACGAGTGGGTTGCCATTTCTTTCTCCAGGGAATCTTCCCAACCTAGGGGTCAAACCCATGTCTCCTTCATTGGCAGGCAGGTTCTTTACCACAGAGTCACCAGGGAACCCTGAAGAATACAGTAAATGAAATGAAAACTGCAAAAATTAGTAAGGAGGTTGGATCAGTAATCAAAAAGCCTCAGGAAAGAAAAGTCCAGGAGGACATAGTTTTCTGGGTAAATTCTACCAAATATTTAAAGAAATAATGTTACTCATTCTCAAATGCTTCCAAATAAGCTGAAAAGCAAGAAAGTTTCAAGCTTATTTTATAAGGCCAGCATTACCATGATACCAAAGTCAGAAAAGAATACATGAAAAGAAAATTATAGGTCCATATCCCTAATGAATATAGATGCAAAAATCTCATCATAATACTAACAGAATTCAACAGCACATTAAAAGAATCATTTACCACCACAATCATGTAGAATTTATTGATATGCCACATTAACAGAATGATATGGGTAAAAATCATATGATCTTCTCAATAGAATGACAAAATTGATCCTATGTTCATGGTAAAAACTCATACCGATGGCTGATTCATGTTGAGCTTTGATAGAAAACAACAAAATTCTGTAAAGCATTTATCCTTCACTTAAAAAATAAATACATTTAAAAACTGGATATAGAAGGAATGTACATCACAAAAGGAAAGGCTTATATAATTTATACACACAACTAACATCATATTCAATGGGGAAAATCAGCATTACCATGATACCAAAGTCAGAAAAGAATACACGAAAAGAAAATTATAGGTCCATATCCCTAGTGAATATAGATGCAAAAATCTCATCATAATACTAACAGAATTCAACAGCACATTAAAAGAATCATTTACCACCACAATCATGTAGAATTTATTGATATGCCACATTAACAGAATGATACGGGTAAAAATCATATGATCTTCTCAATAGAATGACAAAATTGATCCTATGTTCATGGTAAAAACTCATACCGATGGCTGATTCATGTTGAGCTTTGATAGAAAACAACAAAATTCTGTAAAGCATTATCCTTCACTTAAAAAATAAATACATTTAAAAACTGGATATAGAAGGAATGTACATCACAAAAGGAAAGGCTTATATAATTTATACACACAACTAACATCATATTCAATGGGGAAAAGCTGAAAATATTTCCCTAAAGATGAGGAACAAGATAAGGATTCCTATTCTCACCATATCTGTTAAAAACTGGAAATCCTAATCAGAGCAATTAGGCACAAAATAGAAGTGAAAGGCATTCAAATTGGAAAAGAAGCAAAATTGTGTCATTTGCAGATGACATGATCTTATCTATAAAAAACCCTAAAGACCCCACCAAAACTTTTTAGGACTAATACACAGATTCAGTAAACTTGCAGGATGCAAAATAAATGACAAACACCAGTTGCATTTCTATACAGTAATAAATAACTACAAAATATAAATTAAAGAAACCATTTATAATTGCCACTACACAATAACATATATAGGAATAAATTGAACCAAGGAGGTGAAAGATCTTTACACTCAAAACTGTGAGAAACTGATTAAAGAAACTTAAGAATTCACAAATAAATGAAAAGATCAAGTGATCATGAATTGTAACAATTAATATTGTTTCTTGTTAAATTAACAATAGTTACATTAACAGTTAAAATGTCTATACTACTCAAAGCAATATACTGATTCAATGTAATCCCCATTAAATGCCAATGGCATCTTTTACAGAAATAGAAAAAAATCCTAAAATATATGAAACCACAAAAGACTCCAAATAGGCAGAGAAATCTTCCATTCTTCCTGATTTCAACCTATAGTGTAAAGTAATCCAAACAATATGGCACGGGAAAAAAAAAAAAAAAAAAATAGACCAATGGAACAGAAATAAATCCATATATACACAGCTAATCTTTGACAGGGGTGTCAAGAATAGGCAATGGGAAAAGGATAGTCTCTTAAATAAGGTGTGTGTCACTGAAACTGGATATCCTCATGCAAAAGCATGAAATGAGACCTTTATCTTATGCCAGTCATAAAAACTAACTCAATATACTTAAGCGTAAGACTGAAGCCATAAAACACCTACATGAAAACAAAGGGGAAAATATCTTTGACACTGGTCTTGGTAATGACTTTTTCGATATAATACCAAAAGCAGAGGCAACAGAAGGAAAAAGAAAAAGGTGGATCTATAAAACTAAATCATCAGCAAAATCAAAAGGCAACTTACAGAATGAGAGAAAATATGTGCAAACCACATACCTTAAAGGGTTGATATTCAAATATATAAGAAACACAGATAATGCAATAATAATAATAAAATATGAAAAATGGGCAATGTACTGAATAGGAATTTTCCAAAGAAGAAATATAAATTGGCAACAAGCCTGTGAAAAGTTGCTCGCACCACTATCAGTCGGGGAAAAGCAAATTAAAGCCACAATTATTTATCATATTATACCCATTAAGAAAGCATTTATTGAAAAGATAACAGCAAATGTTGTGGAGAATGTAGAGAAAAGGGACTCGTATAAACTATTGGTGGCAATATAAATTGGTACAATCATGAAAACTGTGGAGGTTTCTCAAAAAAAAAAAAATAGAATTACCAGACATTTCAGCAATTCTATTCTGCATATATATCCATTTATATCAAAATGAAATAAAATCATTATTTTGAAGAGATACCTGCATTCTCATGTTTATGGTAGCATTAGTCATAATAGCAGAGATATAGAAACAACCTAAGGGTCTGTCCATGAATAAATGGATAAGGAAGATGTGACATAGACAGACAAATAGATCGGTTCATTTCAGTCACTCAGTGATGTCTGATTCCTTGCAACCCAGTGGACTGCAGCACTCCAGGCTTCGCTGTACATCACCAATTCCTGGAGCTTGCTCAAACTCATGTCCATCGAGTAGGTGAGGCCATCCAACTATCTCATTCTCTGTTGTCCCCTTCTCCTCCTGCCTTCAATCTTTCCCATCATCAGAGTCTAAATAAATAGATAAATGATAGTAGATATATAGACACATTGGAATATTATTCAGTCATGAGAAGGAAAGAAATCTTTCTCTTCATGCAGCATGGATGACACAGAGGATACTATGTTAAGCCAGACAGAAAGACAAATAATGTATGATCCCACTTGTACATGGAATCTAAAATAAATAAATAAATAAAAAATCATTGGAAGAGAACAATTGTTACCAGGAGTTGAATGTAGGTTAAATGGAGAGATACTAGTCAATGGCTTATAAGATGAATAAATCTTAAGGATAATGTACAGCATGGCTACTATAGTCAGTAATACTTTGTTTTACACTTGAAATTTACTAAGAGTAGACTTTAAGTATTCTCAACACACACACAAAAAATGGTAAACTCCATGAGGGGATGAATGTGGTAATTAACCTGAGTGGGGAATCATTTCACAGGGTATATCAAGTCATTATGTTGTACACTTTGAATATATAAAATTTTATTTATTAATTAATTGAGGTATATAGAGGGTGTAGTGGTAAAGAATATGCCTGCCAGTGCAGAAGACACAAGACATCCAGGTTGATCCCTGGGTCAGGAAAATCCCCTGGAATAGGAAATGGCAACCCACTCTAGTATTCTTGCCTGGAAAATTCCATGGACGGGGGAGACTGGAGGGCTACAGTCCATGGGGTGGCAATGAGTAGGACAGGATCGAGCAACTGAGCACACGCACATAACTACATACACCTCAATAAAGCTGAAGAAAAAGAAATAAAATATTTTCTAAATTAAAAAGGACATTCTCTTGTTATAAGAAAATTAATCTAAACATCAATGGAAGCATGAATATGGAAATTCTCCAATGATATAGAAATTAAATAACTCACTCTTCTGAACAATCCATGAGTCAAAGAGGAAATCACAAGAAAAGTATTAAAATATTTTGAATTTATTTAAAAATGCTAAGTAATACATACTTTTGTTTAAAAAAGTAAAACTGGTAAATTATTAAACATTGATTGATTAAATGATAAAATTTAAAGAGTAAAAAGGCAGTATGTAAAATGGGAGAAGAAATAAATGAGTCATGAAAATGAAATATACAGCAAAAGAGAACACAGTCAATAAAAGTGTCATCTTTCTGTATGGTGACAAAAGTGGTCAAAGGCACAAGCTTTCAGTTACAAGATAAATTAGCACCACGATGTTAAGTACAATATGACAAATACAGTTCACATTGCTGTATGTTATATATGAAAGTTAAGAGAGTATATCTTGAGATCTCATCACACACAAAAAAAGTGCTTCTTTTTTTTTTGTATCTATATGAGATGATAGATGATCAGCAAACTAAATGTGGTAACCATTTCATAATGTATTTAAGTCAAACCTTTATGCTGAATATCTTAAATTTATATCATGCTATATGTCAATTTATTTTAATAAAACTGAAAGGAACAAAAAATAAAGTGGGAGAAGAATTTTGAATAGGAATTTCAAAACAGTTTGGGGTAAATCCCCCAAAACATGTGAACATTTTCTCAGCCACATTAGTCCTCAGATAAATTCAAGTTGAAATAACTTTATATAGCCAGTAATAAAGCTAAATCTAAAGACAAATAAATAAAGAGATTGAAACATTAAGTGGAAACAAGGTTATAGGGCTTTTGGAACACTCATACAATGCCCATGGAAATATAAATTTTATACAACCACTTGGGAAAATTGACTGGTATTATGTACTAGACCTCACAAAAGTGTACCCTATATCTCAGCTATTTCACTACTGTGCAGCGAAAGGCAACTGCAAAAATGATCATCTCAACACAATTCATGATACCCCAAACTTGAAATAACTTATTTTGTTTTAATTAATGAGGTGACATTTAGATGGGATTGTCCTCTTATCATGGTATAATTAGCATCCTCCAGTCCACCAAAAATAGCAGTACTATTGTCTAGTCATTTTTAAAATAATGTCTAACTAGTTATTTTGACACAGAAGGCAATGGCACTCCACTCCAGTACTCTTGCCTGGAAAATCCCATGGGTGGAGGAGCCTGGTAGGCTGCAGTCCATGGGGTCGCTAAGAGTCGGGCACGACTGAGCGACTTCACTTTCACTTTTCACTTTCATGCATTGGAAACGGAAATGGCAACCCACTCCAGTGGTCTTGCCTGGAGAATCTCAGAGACAGAGGAGCCTACTGGGGTTGCACAGAGTCGAACACAACTGAAGTGACAGCAGCAGCAGCAGTCATTTTGACAAAGCATTCTCACTTGTTTTCAAATGGCCTCTAGTTGAGAAGTGCAAACCCCTCAGGAACTACAGCACATGAAGGCCAAGAAGTGAATAATGCTGCAGAATAATGGATACAGAAATAGAGCATTTCATCTGGGCAGAAAATAGTTTCAGAGATTTATATTCCTTTTAATGCACAGAAAAAGGACCTTTCTTTAGGGAACTCTGAGGAGTCTCAGAAGACTTAACAAAGGACTATATTGAAATGAAATTAGAAAGCAAAGTTTTAAACCTTTTCTCTCAGGTTGTAATTGCATTACATATTTGCACAACCA
Source organism: Aepyceros melampus (assembly GCA_006408695.1). Taxonomy (NCBI): domain Eukaryota; kingdom Metazoa; phylum Chordata; class Mammalia; order Artiodactyla; family Bovidae; genus Aepyceros; species Aepyceros melampus. The sequence goes on along the minus strand of SJXQ01004419.1, from coordinate 214,967 downwards.
TTAAGTAAAAGCTTTTACTTATACTTTCAGTGCCAGTGAAATAATCCTGGCAGGACTGAAGCCTGTCTCATACTTTTGTACTGGCCCTTGTAGAGAGAGACATGAAGCCATTGAATTAGCCATGCACGGAATGGTTGGACTTAAAATGTTGTGTGTGTACATAGTGAGTTGCTTTAGCCATGTACCACAGAGCAAAAGAAGATCCAAGATGCTCTAGGAGAACATGATAGAGGACAAATGAGAAAATGGAGTAATCTCTTCACCATTATAAATCTCAAAATGAGGGCATCTCACCCAAGCAGGTAACCAGCAAGAAAACACTTTTTTTTTATTCATTAAAAGTGAAAGTGTTAGTCGTTCAGTCGTGTCAGACTCTTTGTGACCCACGGACTGTAGCCCATCAGGCTCCTCAGTTCATGGAATTCTCCAAGCAAGAATACTGGAGTGGGTAACCATTCTCTTCTCCAGGAGGTCTTCCAGATCCAGGAATAGAACCCAGGTCTCCCGCACTGCAGGCAGATTCTTTCCCATCTGAGCCAGAGAAAGGAAATAACAAGTCTCTTCTCCACCTAGGTCTAAATAACAAAGAATAAAGGTAGAGGCTAACATAGTATTCTTGATACTAATGAAGACTAATGAGGAGGGTGTAGCTTAGTTAGCACAAAATGGGACATCCCAACTAAACTGCCAAAATTACCCAACCAGTCACTATCATGTTAGACCTGGACACTCCTCTGCTGAGAGGGAAGAACAGAGAAGAATTGTGTTCTCTGTGTGCTGGTTAATTTCCAAGAGAGAAGGTAGGTGAGCTAAGTATATTCATTTATTTTTCTCAAAATTATCCATAGAGTAATTTACAACACATCCTTAGGGAGAAGTGAGTAAAGGTGAAGAAAGGTCTGGGGCTCCATTTAAGGAAAAAAAAATACAAAAGAAAGTGTTCCTTTATCATTTCCTAGTATCCCTCGCCACCCCTGCCACATTGGACCAAACAAGGAAGCTCAGGGTTAAAGAACATCGAAGAATTTCCCCGCCCCAAATAATTAGCAGTTTATCTGCATAGTATTTCATCTACCTATCATGAGTCCACTTCACTAAACTTCTGCAAATGATGCTTTCTTTATCTTCCTAAAAGTATTAGTATTTGGTTTAGATTTTGCCACCCAAATGTTCTGAAATGAATCAAAACAGTATATTCACTACATTAATTCTAAGAACAGTCTATACTGTTAGTAAAAAATTTATTCTTTGTACTATTTTTAAAGCAAATTAAGTCCAATCACATTATTCATCACATTATATCGATTAGAATTGATATTATATCAGAATGAACTCAATAAACTTAAAAAAAAATACAAAAGAAAGTGTTCCTTTATCATTTCCTAGTATCCCTCGCCACCCCTGCCACATTGGACCAAACAAGGAAGCTCAGGGTTAAAGAACATCGAAGAATTTCCCCGCCCCAAATAATTAGCAGTTTATCTGCATAGTATTTCATCTACCTATCATGAGTCCACTTCACTAAACTTCTGCAAATGATGCTTTCTTTATCTTCCTAAAAGTATTAGTATTTGGTTTAGATTTTGCCACCCAAATGTTCTGAAATGAATCAAAACAGTATATTCACTACATTAATTCTAAGAACAGTCTATACTGTTAGTAAAAAATTTATTCTTTGTACTATTTTTAAAGCAAATTAAGTCCAATCACATTATTCATCACATTATATCGATTAGAATTGATATTATATCAGAATGAACTCAATAAACTCAAATAACATCAAGAAACTCTAGTAAAAGATGTCCAAATATTTTTTAACAACAATGCAGGGATACATTATAATTTAATACAAATTTTCTAGTACTTTTTATGAAGAAATTCAAAGATTAAACTGCAATGATGTTAAGTATGCCATAAATTAAAGTTCAAAATAAAATCCTCTTCTTGTGAATTAATGACTAAAGCTTTCAAGTCTTAATTTAAATCCTAAAATCATCATCCAATTCTCTCAATCTGTTAATTTTCTGTCAAAGGGGTTTTTATGCTTGGTAGGAGCTAGTAATTCCTCTCTGGAATTGTGTGATGCCAGTAGAGTCCCAGAAGTTGTAATAGTTTATTTCCAAGTGTCGTAAGTACAAAATGTATTCATTAAACAAATATTTGCTGAGAGACTCATGTATCAGGCACTTTCTTAAAATCTTAGGATACACTAGTTAATAAAACATATCAAATATCACTACTCTCATGAATCTTATATTCTAGATAATATGACAAATAAGCAATTAATAATATTATTAAATAAGTTAGATAAAGTTTTTAAATGTACTATTGGGGGAAAAAAAGACATGCACTAGGTAAAAACCATAGAGAATAGATGATAGTTTTAAATAGAGTAGTAAGGCTAAGCCTCATTGAAAAGGTCCCATTTAAGCAAATGACTCAAGTTAGGCAACTTTGAGAGTAAACCATGTGGGCTTCTGGGGAAACCATTGGAGGAAGAGAAAAGTCAGAGCATAGGTTCTAAGTCCTTCTAAGTCACATGTTTCAGAGGGTATCCCAGCATCTAGAAAGAGCAGGTATTCTTTCAGCCACTGTCCCTGGGGTCTCCCACTGGAATGGCACAATTCCTTCAGAGCTTCAGAAGTTATTATTCAATGCCAAATATATCTAATAAATGTGATTTGCCTCTACTTTCCTAAGTTGCATAACTCTAGCTGGGAGGTACTCTTGCTTCAGCTCAACATCTACTTCAGACACAGACTTTATCTGTCATTGATACCTTTGTTGTATCTTCTCTCAGCCTGGTATGTTCCCCCAAGATACAGGTGATCTCATCATCTCCACATTTAATGTCTATATTCTAATCCTCATACCTTCCTCTCTCAAATATATCTAGAGTTTTTAACTTCTAGCTATGCTTGTAATAATCTTTAATGGGCTGTTCTTCTTAGCATGGATCCTTAAGTCATAGCTTTCAAGGGTGTCTCTCAATGGTTTCTTGAACCCTGATGCTCTTTGTGGGAGTCATTTCCATCTACTCTGGAATATTTTGTTCTTCCCGGTTAAATTTCTTTGGGCATTAGTCACTATTTCTCAATTGCATTTAAAATGCTTCTTTATTTTAATGGCCTTTTAGAAAGTAGTTATGTGTCAGTACTTATCAGTTTAGACTGAACTTCAAGATATAATTTTCCTCTTAGGTACTTCTAAGCTGTCCTCTAAGATAGATTAGATCTCAACCTCTTCCTTAAGAATATCTTTCTTCTTCCAATTTAATCAGCCTGATCTGTTTTATTTTGTTTTTATTCCTGTACCATTTTCATTCTAATCATAAGACTGAAGCACTCTTAAATCCATCTAGTTTCATCTCCATTTTTAAGCAAATCTGACTCTAAAGATTCAAAGTATTCTAGACCCAGACTATTAATGCTGCTTTATTAGTTTGCAATAATTTGGTTCTCTACTTCATGTCATAAAAATGGCATATTATTTTAACAGACAGTATATCACTATTTTATAATCAACCACTTTTTATGGGTAGTGAATAAGAACCAATTTGGTTTCAAGGGATAAAGAGTGATGCCTAAGAATCTATGAATAAACCATATGAACCCAAAGTTTTCAAGTCGATTCATAGTTACCTCTAAATATAAGTGTAGAATTAAATTAGAGCCACCTATGTAAAGTTGCCCAAGAGTGCCTAGCACTAAAACCTAAGAGTTAGAGCTTCCTTAATACTCTGTAGCAATATGGAACCCTGCTTAAATGTTTGCCTTAGTTTTATTTAAACCATCCCTGCCAGCCACACATCAGCTGAAGCTAGGGTGCATATGTGTGTACATGTGTGCACACACGTGTGCACATATGCATGTGCACACATACGTACACTCTCCAAATAGAGTTCACTATCAAGATGTGGCCTGCAGGCCCTGCTTACGGCCCTTTGTGTATACTTGCCATTTATCTCAGGCCATTTTAAAGTCTAGCCTCACCTCCACAAAGTCACGAAATTTACCCTTGGTTAAAAAAGCAATCCCCAGACTTCCAGTTTCTGCTCCAGCATGCAAGGAAGCCATCAATACACTCTAACAAATAAAAACCTGAACAAACTGAAAAACTCAACAATTCTTCTTAAATCTGTCAGAGAAGTGAAGTCAAAAGACAAATCACTTTCATCAAAATAGGAGAGACAGACAAGTGGATAAAAAATATCACAACTGACTAAGAGGAGACCTATGAGCAGAAACCTCTTCAGGAACCAGTGCTGAGGTAGGAAAACCTGAACTGTAATTGTGGATTGTTGGAGGCTCAGCATGAAAAAATCTGAGCGTTAAAAATTTCAGTGGAGCCAAGTAATAGGGGGTCACCACATTTTTCAAGTGAGAGTGTAAAATAGTGACCACATTTTACTTTCTGGAGCTCTACCAAGTTCTCACAGCAAGTGTTTTACAACTTCTTGCTCCCTTGGAGGAGAGCATGGTAACTCACTCCAGTATTCTTGCCTGGAGAATGCCCATGGACAGTTCTGGCAGGATACAGTCCATGGGGTGGCAAGAGTCACCATAGCCTGCTCTTGTAAGCTCTTGAATTCTTTCCTGCGAGAAGAGAAAGAAGCTTTATTCTGGGAGATACACAATTTATAGATAGACTGTGGGCCATCTTGGAGGCAAAAAGTACCAGGGTATGGGGTTGCAGTTTTTATATTGGTGGGTAATTTTATAGACTAATGAGTGGGAGAAGTATTCCAGCTATTTTTGGGAAGGTGGGGATATCCATGAATTGTGCCACCGCCTACTTTAGGACTTTTTATGGTCAGCCATGGAATTGTCCTGGCACCTATGGGTGTCTCATTTAATATATGCTGATGTATCACAATAAGCATATACTGAGGCTCAAGGTCTAGTAAGGCCTACAGATAAGAGAAACATTTTAAAATACGAGGCTAATTTATTGGGGCTCCTATATCACTTCAGCCCTCTCTAGCCATCTTTGTTCTATTGAAGGGAGAGACAGATAAGGAGGATGGGGAAGTAAAGGCACTTGTAAAGTTCACAGCTCAGAGGCACAGGTTCACTAAAAGACTGAGAACTAACCTTGAAATATAGAACATTTTCCCTTCCCTCCCCCCACTTTACCACCATATCATTAAAATCCTATTTATCAGAGTTCCTCTTACCTAGCATATCATGGCTGATTTCAATTAAAAAGTTACAAGGCATACTAAACATAAAAGAAACAGTTTGAAGACAGTAACCATCAGAACCAAAAGCAGATATTGCAGGAATGGTGAAACTATCCGACCAGGAATTTAAAACAACTATGATTAACATGCTATGAGTTCTAAGAAAGAAAAGTACACCACATTCAAGAACAGAAGGATAATATAAACAGAGTGATGGAAATCCTAAGAAGGAATAAAAACGAAATGCTAGAGAACAAAAAATATAAAAGAAATGAAGAGTGCCTTGGGTGGGCTCATTAGTAGACTGGACACAACTGAGGAAAGAATCTCTGAATTTGAGAAGATGTTGATAGAAACTTTCAAAGTGAAAAAAAAAAAAAGACTAAAAACCTGGAACAAGATATCCAACAACTGTGGGGACACATGCACAAGTTGAAGTATAGGTTTAATGAAAATACTGAAAAGAGAAAAAGAACAGAAGAAATATTTGAAGAAATAATGACCAAGAATTCCCCCAACTAATGTCAGGACACTTGTCAACATCCAGAGACATTCTTGATTGTCACAGCTGGAAGGAAGGTACTACTGATGTCTAGTGGGATACTACAATGCACAGGCAATTTCCCCATACACGCAATAAGCAATTGTCCAGCCCCAATAGTCGATAGTGCCAAGGCTGAGAAACTCCTCTGTGGACGAAACTCCTAAAGCTTCATTCAAGCTTGAATAACAAAATGACATGTTTTCTGAGGATTAAAGACCCCTACCCAGGCATCCCCAGTGGTTTAAGCTGTAAAGAATACTCGTGCAATGCAGGAGACACAGGAGATGTGGGTTCCAACCCTGGGTCAGGAAGATCCCCTGGAGGAGGGCATGGCAATCCACTCCAGTATTCTTGCCCTTATCATTAAAATCCTATTTATCAGAGTTCCTCTTACCTAGCATATCATGGCTGATTTCAATTAAAAAGTTACAAGGCATGCTAAACAGAAAAGAAACAGTTTGAAGACAGTAACCATCAGAACCAAAAGCAGATATTGCAGGAATGGCAAAACTATCAGACCAGGAATTTAAAACAACTATGATTAACATGCTATGAGTTCTAAGAAAGAAAAGTATACCACATTCAAGAACAGAAGGATAATATAAACAGAGTGATGGAAATCCTAAGAAGGAATAAAAACGAAATGCTAGAGAACAAAAAATATAAAAGAAAGGAAGAGTGCCTTGGGTGGGCTCATTAGTAGACTGGACACAACTGAGGAAAGAATCTCTGAATTTGAGAAGATGTTGATAGAAACTTTCAAAGTGAAAAAAAAAAAAGACTAAAAACCTGGAACAAGATATCCAACAACTGTGGGGACACATGCACAAGTTGAAGTATAGGTTTAATGAAAATACTGAAGAGAGAAAAAGAACAGAAGAAATATTTGAAGAAATAATGACCAAGAATTCCCCCAACTAATGTCAGGACACTTGTCAACATCCAGAGACATTCTTGATTGTCACAGCTGGAAGGAAGGTACTACTGATGTCTAGTGGGATACTACAATGCACAGGCAATTTCCCCATACACGCAATAAGCAATTGTCCAGCCCCAATAGTCGATAGTGCCAAGGCTGAGAAACTCCTCTGTGGACGAAACTCCTAAAGCTTCATTCAAGCTTGAATAACAAAATGACATGTTTTCTGAGGATTAAAGACCCCTACCCAGGCATCCCCAGTGGTTTAAGCTGTAAAGAATACTCGTGCAATGCAGGAGACACAGATGTGGGTTCCAACCCTGGGTCAGGAAGATCTCCTGGAGGAGGGCATGGCAATCCACTCCAGTATTCTTGCCCGGATAATCCCATGGACACACGAGCCAGGTGAGTCACAAAGACTGGGACATGACAGCACATATGCACATACCCAGGCATCAACATTAAAAGCCATCTGCACCAATGTGAACCCCTGCCCAACTGAAAATAAGCCTTTGTAAACTACCAGGTTAAGAACTTCCAACCCATGTGTTGAAGGACTAGAGAGAGTTCCACCAGTTATGCCAGTCTGCATCAGCTATCTGAAACCTTCAAGGAAAGTAATGTGCTTTTTTTTTTTTAAACAGATTTGGGTTTCATGAAAATTTTCCTATTAGTAAAGTTACAACCTTGAAAATTTTACTTAAATAGTTTGAGTTTCATCTATAAAATGAGAGGGAAATGCACAATTTTTTATCATTGTTGTATAAATTAACTTACTTAGCATATATATCCCGTAAGTGTTCAAAGAAGTCAGTCTTGATAAAGTTGATGAGAATTTTTGCTAAATGTCCTATATTTTCTCCTAAAGAGCTACTCTACATAAGTTTCCACCCTACTCCTTGCCCTCGGAGTTTGAAGTCTGTATGGTAAGACTTCTCAAACTCTGTTGACTTTGGCCATTAGGGAGAACCAGAAGTAAAATTAGAAAGTGAGGATTGATTATTCCCTGGACTCAATATCTGGGAGTTTCTGGGTCATAACAGCCCTTCTGTTACAAGCCCACAATGTTGAATTATCTCTTGTGGTTTCTCTATACCTGACTGCACTTCCTCTATAACTTTTGAAAATTGCTCCTTTATTTAACTCTCTTCAGACTACCCCATTTGAGATTTACTTCTGTTCCCTTTCAGGACTATGACAGATACTGTTATTAATTATGGTGATTGAATGTTATTTTTGATGCCACGATTTCTGTAGGGGAAAAATCATGTGTTCTATCACTATTTTCCTCAAGTCCACAGCACTATTAAACTATAATGCAAATACAAACAAAACCAGTGGATTCTTGTGTTTTAATTTGGTTACCATTAATATTAATTCAGCTATGTCATTTCATTAAAAAATTCTGCATATTACTAGATGATAATAAACATATAAAGTCAAGAACATTAATGGTAGGCAAACACAGATATATAGTCCTTTTATGTTGGAGTTTGTAATGCTGCCTCAGAATAGTAATTTATAAGCAAATGTCTCCTATTTAACTCTTCTCTAAGATTTTAAAATCTTAAAAAAATTCCAATAAGTGCAACAAATCCTTAACATAAAATTTAAATAGTTGATAAGCTTCTCATATTGCAATTGTTAGCTTAGGATTCTCAAGAGATTTGGCTCTGAAATTAGATACAATCACTTTTCTGCCCAAGAAAATTACACCAATTTAATGAAGCTGTCAGACTAGACCAAGCAATATACACATCAAATAGATCAGTTCTCAAAGATTGTTCTTCAAAATTCATGACTCTTTTTCTAATAGGATAGTAAAAGTTGCACAAATTCTAGAAATCTTTTTAGTTCAAGGAGCATTTTATTCTCAACAATGAAGTTTTTTTTTAGGATTTTAAGTATTAGGCCATTAAGTTTTATGTGATCATATAATTTATCATCCTATCAGGAAATGTTTGTAAGTATCAGGTGTGTGTGTGTGTTCAGTCACTCAGTTCTGTCTAACGCTTTGAGACCCTATAGACTATAGCCCACTAGATTCTTCTGTCCATGGAATTTTCCAAGCAAGAATATTGAAGAGGGTTACATTTCCTACTCCAGGAGATCTTCCTGACCCAGGGATCAAACCTGTGTCTCCTACAAGGCAGGTGGATTCTTTACCACTTCACCATCTGGAAGAGCTATTAATAATTATATGAGGTAACAGGGGCAAAATGGGACTATAAGGAGGAAACTGTGACATTTGGTTACTCTATTAGGCTCCTTCTGGATTAAATAAATGTGGGCGTGCTCAGTTGTTTCAGTTGTGTCCGACTCTGTAACACTGTGGACTGGAGCCTGCCTGTTCAAGGAATTCAGGCATGAATACTGGAGTGGGTTGCCATTCCCTTCTCTGGACAATCTTCCCAACCCAGGGATTCCCTCCATGTCTCCTGTAATTGATATAAATGTGATTGGTATAAAGAGAGAGTTCCCCTGAAAAACTGTAAGGATCATGTTCTGACATCTGCAGTTGTTTTCCAGAGTAAGCTACTTTTTCAGAAAACCAAGGGATGGTGGTATTCAGGTTTTTCAAAAGACATTTCCAAAGGGCCCACTTCAGTGTCCAGAGACAAAATGTTCTAAATATCTCCAGAAAAATAATGATCTGTAACACTGGGAAGGTAAATGAAAGAATGATACACTGCAGAAGCACAGTAACAGCATCCACTGATGGGACTACAAGCATCCCCCAAAACCTATAATAGCACAGTTGTGCTTAAGATAACATTAGGAAAACAGAAAAGTAATGATCAAAATTCTCCAAGCTAGGCTTCAACAGTACATGAACTGAGGAATTCCAGATGTTCAAGCTGCATTTAGAAAAGCCAGAGAAACAAATTGCCAACATCTGTTGGATCGCAGAAAAAGCAAGAGAATTCCAGACGAACATCTACTTCTGCTTCATTGACAATGTTAAAGCCATTGACTATGTGGATCACAACAAACTGCTGAAAAATCTTAAAACAATGCAAATGCCAGACCACCTTACCTGCATCCTGTGAAACCTGTATACAGGTCAAGAAGCAACAGGTAGCCCGGATATGGAAAAAAGGCTGGTTAAAAAAGGGGAAAGGAGTACATCAATGCTGTATATTGTAACCTGCTTATTTAACTTATATGCAGAGTACATCATTTCAAATGTCAAGCTGGATGAAGCATAAACTGTTATCAAGACTGCCGGGAGAAATATCAATAACCTCAGATATGCAGATGACACCACCATTGTGGAAGAAAGCTAAAAGGAACTGAAGAGCCTCTTGTTGAGGGTAAAAGAAGAGTGGAAAAGTTGGCTTAAAACTCAATATTCAAAAAAATCATGGCATCTGGTCCCATCACTTCATGGCAAATAGATAAGAAAACAATGGAAATAGTGACAGACTTTATTTTCTTGGGCTCCAAAATCACTGCTGATGATGACTACAGCCATGAAATTAAAAGATGGTTGCTCCTTGGAAGAGAAACTATGACAAACCTAGACATGTTTTAAAAAGCAGAGGCATTACTTTGCCAACAAAGGTCTGTTTCATCAAAGCTATGATTTTTCCAATAGTCACGTATGGATGTGAGAATTGGACCATAAAGTAGGCTGAGCATCAAAGAATTGATACTCTTGAACTGTGGTGTTGGAGAAGACTTTTGAGAGTCCCTTGGACTACAAGGAGATCAAACTAGTCAATCCTAAAGGAAATCAGTCCTGAATATTCATTGGAAGGACTGATGCTGAAGCTGAAACTCCAAAACTTTGGCCACCTGATATGAAGAGTTGACTCATTAGAAAAGACCCGGACACTGGAAAAGATTGAAGGCTGGAGGAGAAGGTGACCGTAGAGTATGAGATGTTTGGATGGCATCACTGACTTGATGGACATCAGTTTGAGCAAGCTCTGGGAGACAGTAAAGGACAAGGAAGCCTGGCATGCTGCCATTCATGGGGTCACAAAGAGTCCGACACAACTGAGCAACTCAACAAGAACAAGAAAGGAAAACAGAGGTCACCTTCTGGATCACCTCCTTTACACCAAAGCAGCTCCTGCTTCTGCTAAGTCACTTCAGTAGTGTCCAACTTTGTGTGACCCCATAGACGGCAGCCCACCAGGCTACACCGTCCCTGGGATTCTCCAGGCAAGAACATTGGAGTGGGTTGCCATTTCCTTCTCCAATGCATGAAAGTGAAAAGTGAAAGTGAAGTCGCTTAGTTGTCTCCAACTCTTTGCGACCCCATGGACTGCACCCTACCAGGCTCCTCTGTCCATGGGATTTTCCAGGCAAGAGTACTGGAGTGGGTTACCATTGCCTTCTCAAAAAAGCAGGTCCAATTTCCCACAATTTTTCAACAGGCTTTGGTTTTTTCCCTTTTGTTTTTGGGATATAAGTAAGAATTAGCCTCTGGATATGCTTAACAATATTCTTGGCAATTCTATTACTCCTTTCCATAGGCATTAACTAAAGAACCAAACAAAATCTGCTTGGTAGTTACATCTATCAGTATTTTTGTATATGTATTATAAATTTCATGTTTACCAAAATGTCTACATTTCAAATAAAGTATCCTATAGACAGCTTTGAACTTAGTCAAACTTCCACTGAGGATATTTCTTATATAATTCAATTCTGTTAAAGAGTTTTAAGTCAGTATCATGGTATAGGGAGTGTTCTTTTAAACAAATAACTCTAGCTGATTATAAAAATTTAAAATTTATCTATAAAAAAATGTAAATAACAAGCAATGTCACATACAGTTTTCTGCATGCAGCTGTCTGAACTGCTTGAGACAACAGCCTTCAGTCTGAGAGTTTGTGATGCAAATGAATACAGGGATATAACACTGAAAACTCTATTTGTGCTGCTGACATGAAGTGAATTAAATATAATAGCCTTGTAAATGTTTGTATTTCAATCAAGATATGAACATTTTTCATGTCATTTCATGGTTCTGTTTTGAACCAATAAATCATTATCTATGTACTGCTTTGCCATGATTAACGTTTAAATGGATGAGCAAAAATTCCACTGAGCTTTGTGAAACTGTAGAAACTGAATATTGAATAACAACTCTGAGCAGTTAGTAAATAAAACATTCAAATGCAAAGCTCTTTTACTGTAGCTTAAAGCAAGATGTTGGTGTACAATGGGTAATACAATCTATGTAAATAGCTGGCCTGTAAACTGATACATCAAACACATGATATTAAGCTTTCGTGAATTTAGAGCTAAGTGCCTCTCTTTAGTTGATACAGAAAAAGATTTGACATTTTGCTAAGTAAAAAGGGTATTCAAGTTAAAATTACAACTTAGAATGTTCTAAAGTGAAAGTGAAAGTGAAGTCGCTCAGTCGTGTCCGACTCTTTGCAACCCCATGGACGGTAGCCTACCAGGCTCCTCTGTCCATGGGATTTTCCAGGCAATAGTACTGGAGTGGATTGCCATTTCCTTCTCCAAGAATGTTCTAAGCGGCATCACAATTCAAGATGAAAACTTCAGTATTCACCTCAAAGAAACACACCTGACACACGTCATTCATTCAAATGGTCTTACCATTGTACTTACAGTACATACACATTGAGAGGTTAAGAAATGATGGAAGTATGTCCTGAGAACACAGTTCTTCTTGGAGCTATGTCCCACGCTGATTTATAATACGTAGGTAAATCTTTTTAAAATAGACAGAAAAGCCAAAATCTTCCAAGAGTTAGTTGCTACTTTAGCAGAGTGCAGGAAGCTCTGGTTTGAATAATTAAGTAGTACCAGCAATAGAGAAGGAAATGGCAACCCACTCCAGTATTCTTGCCTGGAGAATCCCAGGGACGGGGTAGCCTGGTGGGCTACCATCTATGGGGTCGCACAGAGTCGGACACGACTGAAGCAACTTAGCAGCAGTAGCAGTAGCAGCAATAGAAAAGGAAATCCAAGTATTTCTAAGATTTTCTATTATTCATTATTCATTCTTCCATTAGTGATTTATCTGCTCAACATTTATTGTACCCTTAGATGCTGAATATATACACTAAGCCCTGTAGAAACTAAAAATAACACAAAAGCTATTGATCCTGCATACGATAGAAAGAATAGTGGCCTCCAAAGATGTCCACTTCTTAATCCCTGAAATGTGTAAATATTTTACAAAGTAGATAGGACTTTGCAGATGTGATTAAAATAAAGGTTTTTGAGATAGTATCATCCTGGATTATCAAGTTGGCTCAATGTAATCACAAGGATCATTCTAGAAGAGGTCAGAATCAGAAGGAGAAATGTGAAAATATTACTCTGCTAAAACTGATAAAAGAGGATGGAACCATGAGCTAAGGATGTAGGTGGCCTCTGCAGTCTGGATAAGGCAGATTCTCTCCTATGGCCTCCAAAAAGAATGCAGCCTGGCCAACATTGTATGGTAAGAGCCATTTTGAACTTCTGACATTCAGAAATATTTATTCATTTCAGTTCAATTCAGTAACTCAGTCGTGTCTAACTCCCTGCAACCACATGAACCACAGCACACCAGGCCTCCCTGCCCATCAACTCCCAGAGTTTACACAAACTCATGTCCATGGGAGAAGGCAATGGCACCCCACTCCAGTACTCTTGCCTGGAAAATCCCATGGATGGAGGAGCCTGGTGGGCTGCAGTCCATGGGGTCGCGAAGAGTCGGATGCGACTGAGCGATTTCCCTTTCACTTTTCACTTTCATGCATTGGAGAAGGAGATGGCAACCCATTCCAGTGTTCTTGCCTGGAGAATCCCAGGGACGGGGGAGCCTGGTGGGCTGCCATCTATGGGGTCACACAGAGTCGGACACGACTGAAGCGACTTAGCAGCAGCAGCATGTCCATTGAGTCGGTGATGCGATCCAACCATCTCATCCTCTGTCATCTCCTTTTCCTCCTGCCCCCAATCTTTCCTAGCATCAGGGTCTTTTCAAATGAGTCAGCTCTTCACATCAGGTGGACAAAGTATTGGAGTTTCAGCTTCAACAACAGTCCTTCCAATGAACACTCAGGACTGATCTCCTTTAGGATGGACTGGTTGGATATCCTTGAAGTCCAAGGGACTCTCAAGAGTCTTCTCCAACACCACAGTTCAAAAGCATCAATTCTTCGGCACTCAGCTTTCTTTATAGTCCAACTCTCACATCCATACATGACTACTGGAAAAACCATAGCCTTGACTAGAGAGACCTTTGTTGACAAAGTAATGTATCTGCTTTGTAATATGCAGTCTAGGTTGGTCATAACTTTCCTTCCAAGGAGTAAGCGTCTTTTAATTTCATGGCTGCAATCACCATCTGCAGTGATTTTGGAGCCCAAAAGTATAAAGTCTGACACTGTTTCCACCGTTTCCCCATCTATTTGCCATGAAGTGATAGGACCAAATGCCATGATCTCAGTTTTCTGAATGTTGAGCTTTAAGCCAACTTTTTCACTCTCCTCTTTCACTTTCATCAAGAGGCTCTTTAGTTCCTCTTCACTTCTGCCATAAGGATGTTTAGTCATCTGCACATCTGAGAATATGATATTTTTCCCAGCAATCTTGATTCCAGCTTGTGCTTCTTTCAGCCCGGCATTTCTCATGAGTGTTCTGCATATAAGTTAAATGAGCAGGGTGACAATATACAGCCTTGACATACTCCTTTTCTTATTTGGAATCAATCTGTTCTTTGTCCAGTTCTAACTGTTGCTTCCTGGGCTGCATACAGATTTCTCAAGAGGCAGGTCAGGTGGTCTGATATTCCCATCTCTCTCAGAATTTTCCACAGTTTATTGTGATCCACATAGTCAAAAGGTTTAGCATAGTCAATAAATCAGAAATAGATATTTTTCTGGAACTCTCTTGCTTTTTCCATGATCCAGCAGATGTTGGCAATTTGATCTCTGGTTCCTCTGCCTTTTCTAAAACCAGCTTGAACATCTGGAAGTTCACGATTCATGTATTCCTGAAGCCTGGCTTGGAGAATTTTGAGCATTACTTTACTAGCGTGTGTGATGAGTGCAATTGTGCAGTAGTTTGAGCATTCTTTGGCACTGCCTTACTTTGGGATTGGAATAAAAACTGACCTTTTCCAGTCCTGTGGCCACTGCTGAGTTTTCCAAATTTGCTAACATATTTAGGGCAGCACTTTCACAGCATCACCTTTTAAGATTTAAAATAGCTCAACTGGAATTCCATCACCTCAACTTGCTTTGTTCGTAGTGATGCTTTCTAAGGCCCACTTGACTTTGCATTCCAGGATGTCTGGCTCTAGGTGAGAGATCACACCATGATTACTGGGTCGTGAAGATCGTTTTTTTTACAGTTCTTCTGTGTATTCTTGCCACCTTTTCTTAATATCTTCTGCTTCTGTTAGGTCCCTATCATTTCTGTCCTTTATCGAGCCCATCTTTGCAGGAAACGTTCCCTTGGTGTCTCTGATTTTCTTGAAGAGATCTCTAGTATTTCCCATTCTGTTGTTTTCCTCTATTTCTTTGCATTTATCGCTGAAGAAGTCTTTCTTATCTGTCCTTGCTATTCTTTGGAACTCTGCATTCAAATGAGTTTATCTTTCATTTTCACCTTTGCTTTTCACTTCTTTTCCCTTGGTGTCTCTGATTTTCTTGAAGAGATCTCTAGTATTTCCCATTCTGTTGTTTTCCTCTATTTCTTTGCATTTATCACTGAAGAAGTCTTTCTTATCTGTCCTTGCTATTCTTTGGAACTCTGCATTCAAATGAGTTTATCTTTCATCTTCACCTTTGCTTTTCACTTCTCTTCTTTTCACAGCTATTTGTAGCTTAATAAAATTTATATTATTAAAAAAATTTAAATTAAGTTATTTTAAGCCAAAAAGTTTGTGATAATTTGCTACAGCAGCAACAGAAAATTAATGCACAACCTTATAGAAATTTTTGGGCTAAATGAACTATACACTACATACATAATTTAACAGAAAGTCAATATCTGAGAGATAAATGCATGAGATATGATAGTAAATACTTAATAGCTGATAACACTGACTGAGGAAGTATTATGCGTCAAGGCACTTTAATTTTCACAACTCTTAGGATAAAAATATTTTCTACCATTGCTGTGGTGGGAAAAATTTTTAACTTCTCTTTCTAAAAGTAAGCTTAATAAATGGGAAAGAGTTTGAATCCATGCTGTGCAATTTCAAATCATGAAGTCTAAACCACTGTGTTCTATGTAACACCTCACCAACACAGACATAGCGGGAGTTAAGGTAGTTGAATAAAGACCTAACGTGGCAATTAATCTGTGCATATGTTAATGAGGGGTGAGAGAAGTATTCCTGAGACCAGGTATAGTAAACACAACATATATGTCCTGAATAAATAAATATCTTAATCCAGTCTTGTATAGCTTATAATCATAGTCAGCTACATAGGTCATGATTTATTTAATAGAAGGACTTTGTTACATGGTATTTTTTCCTTTTTTCACTTATTTGGTAGCTTTCACTGGGTAAATTTTCCTCCAGAGTAATCAGTTTTTTTACTTGGAATGAACACACAAACATACATGTGTGCATACTGGCCTGACATAGCTGTGTTTATCTTTATATATTCCCATACATGTCATGAACTCAGGCATAATTGACACCCTCAAAGTTTTATTTAATTAATTAGTGAATGAATGAAGATAATAAAAATATTTTATGATTTTAAGCATCCTAAGAGCAATCTAATATATACTTCCATGAAGAATGAAATCCTTCTTGTTAGAGTAATTATAGTCATGTCTTAGAAGGTTTCTTTTAAATGTCAGTATGATATATATAATTATTCCTATTCTTCACTAGCTTTACCAGTGAAAATTTTAATTTGGAAATTTAAAATATCATGGCTTAAACTTATGAAAATAAGAAAACTAAATGAAAATTATGTTTTAAAATTTTATTTCTGAGACAAAACGTAGTCTGCAGTATAGGTTAATATTCATGGAAATGGGAAGAAAGAGGAGTGACTGTATGAGTCTTGTTAAAATATAATTAACCAATTTTATTGAGTGGTTAGGTTTAGACTATTGGGAACAGAAGAAAAAATAACACCAATATTTTGAAACTAGGTTAGTTAGTTAATGGGAGCATAATGGAACCATCCAGAGAAATTCTATCTGGAATTTGGAACTTCACTTGGAATACCATCCTGCAGTGTGTTTTCTGTGAAGCCAAATTTCTGGTGGCAAATAGCAGGATTTTATGAGAAAGAAAGAGGCTTCCTAGGTGATTCAGCTGTAAAGAATCCACCTGCCAATTCAGGAGATGCAGGTTCAATCCCTGGGTTGGGAAGATCCCCTGGAGAAGAAAATGACAATCCACTCCAATATTCTTTCCTGGGAAACACCATAGATGAGGATCCAGGGATCACAAAAGAGTTGGGCATGACTTAGCAACTAAACAACAGCCAGGGAGAGGGACTCTGGTGAAACCACTAGAACACCTGATTTGATCAAAGAAAATCATTTCTTTTGAAGAATGTCTCTGCACCTTAAATACTGCAATATATACTGTGATTACCCAAGAGGAGAATAAATACGTGGCTGCAGAAAAATTTTCCAGCATATTTTCTGTAATTATATAATCATTAGAAAACACACAAATAGAATTATCACTAGGTTGTGAAAGTGAAGAATTATGATTAGAAGAAAGAGTGATAATGACATTTATACAAATGAGAACTGAATGTGGGGAGTGCTGAAGATAGTTCAGAAAAATATGCAGTTAGAATAGAGAGTGCAGAAGAGATATGAATAACTTACATTTTTTAAAGGAAAGTAGGTTGCAGAAAAATTTTCCAGCATATTTTCTGTAATTATATAATCAAAAGAAAACACTTTAGAAAACACACAAATAGAATTATCACTAGGTTGTTGAAAGTGAAGAATTATGATTAGAAGAAAGAGTGATAATGACATTTATACAAATGAGAACTGAATGTGGGGAGTGCTGAAGATAGTTCAGAAAAATATGCAGTTAGAATAGAGAGTGCAGAAGAGATATGAATAACTTACATTTTTTAAAGGAAAGTAGGAATAGACACATCAAAAAGGACAGCTAAATTGAGTGAAAATTAAGGGAACTAGAACAGTATGGCATTACTGAAAGAAAAAGAAGAAAACATTTCAAGAATGATAATCTTGATAACAAAACAAATTCTGTAGACACATTTTAGGGAATGAATACAGAAGGGAAAAAAAAGAATTTGAGAATAAATTTTCCTAATCTGTTTATTTTAAAGAAAGCAGCTTCAATGGAATGGTACTGTCAGAATTCAGAGTGAATTCTGCAGATTGAAAAGGGTTAGGGAAATAAGAGAGAAGTAATTTTAGTTGTGAATTTTAAAATAATGTTTATGATGTTGGTGAAATGCTCAAAGTAGAAACTTGAAGAAGTAATAGATTAGAAAGTGATAATATCAATTAAAATATTCAGGTGGTTAAGGAATTTTTTAAAATGCTCAAGACCTGAGCATTTTTATTTGCAGAAGGAAATTATTAATAAAAGAAAAATGATGTTCAATTGAGTCCAAGAGAGATACACAAGGAAAAAAAGCAGGAAAAAATAATATAACCAGTAAACAATGAAGACAGAAAAAAGATTAGAATATTTTTTTTTGTAGAAATATGAAAACAAAATTGCCTCAGGTGAGATTAACTCACTGTGAGAAGCCAAATTTTGGTAGGAACAGGAGTCGCTGACCAATTATTCTGGGAGAAAAAAAGTGAAAGTGTTAGTTGCTCAGTTTTGCCCAACTCTTTGCGAACACATGAACCTATCAGGCTCCTCTGTCCATGAGATTCTCCAGGCAAGAATGCTTAAGTGGTTAGCCATTCCCTTCTCCAGGGGATAACCTGGGTCTCCTGCATTACAGGGAGATTCTTTACCATCTGAGCCACCAGGGAAGCCCATTTTGGTGGAAACTGTATTGTAATAGAAAGATCATTACGTTTATTTTTTCAAACTTTCTATTTTATATTGGAATATAACTGAATAGGGTTTCCTAGGTGATGCTAGTGGTAAATGGTGGTGATGCTGCCACCTGTGAGTGCAGGAGATGTTAGAGACGCAGGTTTGAAGCCTGGGTCAGGAAGAGCCCCTGAAGGAGGAAATGGCAACTCTCTCCAGTATTCTTGCCTGGAGAATCCCATGGATAGAGGGGCCTGGTGGGTCCCAGTCTGTGGGGTTGCAGAGTCAGACACAACTGAAGCAACTTAGCATGCACAGCTGAATAACAATGTTGTGACAATTTCAGGTTCACAGCAAAGCAACTCAACCATACACATACACACATCCATTCTCCCCCAGACTCCCCTCCCATCCAGGCAACATTAAGCAGAGTTCCCTATGCTGTACAGTAAGTCTCTATTGATAACTCATTTTAAATATAGCAATGTGTACACATCAGCCTAAATGTCCATCAACAGATGAATGGATAAAGATGTGGTGTGTAAATGTGTGCTAAGTTGCTTCAGTCATGTCCAACTCATTGTGACGCTATGGACTATATCCTGCTAGGCTCCTCTGTCAGTGAAATTCTCCAGGCAAGAATATTGGAGTGGGTTGCCATACCCTCCTCCAGGGGATCTTCCCAACCCAGGGATCGAACCAATATCTCATGCAATTGCAGGCAGCTTCTTTATCACTAGTGCTACCTGGAAAGTCCAAAGATGTGGTACACATATACAATAGAATATCATTCAGTCACTAAAAAGAATGAAATATGTAATTTGCAGCAACATAGGTAGACCCACAGATTGTCACACTGAGTGAAGTAAGTCAGACTGAGAAAGAGAAATAGTATGATATCCTTTATATGTGGAATTTAAAGAGGAAGTGTACAATGGTCTTATTTACAAAAGAGACATAGACTCACAGACTTAGCTAGGGAATTTGGGATCATTAGCTTTAGAAAGAGAGACCTTGCAGCTTTCTCCAATCATTTTGTAACTAAACACTGGGCCAGTATCTCTAACTTCTCTGAGACATAGTTTTCATATTTTTTCTATGTAAAGTGGTTTTTTTGGGCTCCAAAGTCACTGCAGATGGTGACTGCAGCCATGAAATTAAAAGGTGCTTACTCCTTGGAAGAAAAGTTATGACCAACCTAGATAGTATATTCAAAAGCAGAGACATTACTTTGCTGACTAAGGTCCGTCTAGTCAAGGCTATGGTTTTTCCTGTGGTCATGTATGGATGTGAGAGTTGGACTGTGAAGAAGGCTGAGCGCAGAAGAATTGATGCTTTTGAACTGTGGTGTTGGAGAAGACTCTTGAGAGTCCCTTGGACTGCAAGGAGATCCAACCAGTCCATTCTGAAGGAAATCAACCCTGGGATTTCTTTGGAAGGAATGATGCTAAAACTGAAGCTCCAGTACTTTGGGCACCTTATGCGAAGGGTTGACTCATTGGAAAAGACCCTGATGCTGGGAGGGATTGGGGGCAGGAGGAGAAAGGGACGACCGAGGATGAGATGGCTGGACGGCATCACGGACTCAATGGACGTGAGTCTGGGTGAACTCCGGGAGTTGGTGATGGACAGGGAGGCCTGGCGTACTGCGATTCATGGGGTCGCAAAGAGTCGGACATGACTGTGCGACTGAACTGAACTGAACTGAAAGTGGTTTGTAGATGATAAAACTCTTATGGCAGAAAATAAAAGTCATAGTAAAAAAAAAATGTTATGTTTTTCTTCTGCTTTGTCAAAGAATGTTTTATCCTTCAAGATATTCTGGTCTTTCTCTGATATACATAAATTTAGGAATTAAAAGTGACTTTACAGGGGCTTCCCTTGTGTTTCAGTGGTAAAGGATCTTCTTGCCAATGCAGGAATCACAGGTTCAGCCCCTGATCCAGGAAGATTCCACATGCCACGGAGCAACTTAAGCTTGTGCTCCCCAACTATTGAGCCTATGCTCTGGAGCCTGGAGTTGAAATACTGAGCCCATGTGTCACAACTACTGAAGCTTGCATCCCCTACGGCCTGTGCTCCACAACAAGAGAAGCCACCACACTAGGAAGCCTCACAGCTAGACAGTAGCCTCCACTTACTGCAACTAGAGAAAAGCCCAAGCAGCAATGAGGACCCAGCACAGCCAAAAACAAACAAACAAATAAATAATTTATGTTTTAAAGTGATATTACTAGTAGTTGCTTTGTTTATAGATATCTGCAGTGTGGTTTTGAGTTTCTGGAGGAAGACTGCAGGGTGGGAGAAGGGAATGGTCTGGGCCACAGGATCACTGCTTCCCTCTAACCAAGGCCCAACTCCTCCTGCAAGGTGGCTCCATCTCACAGCTACTTTCTCTGTATTCTGACCATTGCTCCCACAGTTTTTATCTTCAGGCCTTGGGGTGCTCATAGCTCCCAGCTGTTGTTTGGAAGAATGCTTCACAATATCATTTGTTTCCCTTAACTCTGCCAACAACTTTGTAAATAATTGTGTTTTTCCTTAATTAAATTGTTTTCAGTAACCCCATTTATGTATGTCATCTGTTTCCTCCAAGGACTCTGACTGATGCAGGAGGGGAATATATGTGAGTTACACGGTAGAGCTTGTCCACATCTAGATAGGATCCAATTTATTAGCTATAGTATATGTCGTATAGATCCTCTTCAGTCCATGGGCTGTGTGCTCAGTCAGTCAGTTATATCTGACTCCTTGCAAACCCATGGACTGTAGCCTGCCAGGCTCCTCTGTCTGTGGGATTTTCCAGGCAAGAATACTGGAGCTGGATGCCATTTCCTTCTCCAGGGGTCTTATGTCCATAATAATTCCTATTTCTCTAAAGCTAGACATGAACTTTTATCAGGTTAGTTACTCTGACCATCTTTAGCTCTGGTGAGTATGTTTAGACTATCATGCTGTTTATTTATCTCCATAATATAAGTGATAAAACAGAAACAGAGAAATAGGGATTTCCATTCAAAGTCCTGTTATCTGCATCACCTTGAAAGAGCTATCTATAACTATTTTAACTAACTAATAGTTTCAGTGAGTAGATTAAATGGGCAATATATGGCAAGGCTTTGATCTGTGCCTCAGACATAGTATAAAATATAGGAACACTAGCTGCTCTTTATCATCTCTTGTTCTTCTTGTCATTATTATTACTGTTATTATTATCATTGTTGTCATTACTTCACTGGGAAAACCCATTCCACAGGGAACATGAGTTGCCTAGGTCTCTGTAACTTCCAGAGAAATGAACAGAAAACAGCTAGACTGCTGATCACTCCACATTATTCTAATATTCTATTCTAATTCCATTATTCTCCATATGCTTTAATTCAATCAATACCAGAAATCCAGGCTTTCTAATTCATGCATCATCACCCAGAATATTATTTCTATTTCCCAATTTATATCTCACAATCCAAATTAATTTTCCTTTTTGTCTAAAAGGCTTTCCATTTCATCTTTTAAAACTCAGTTTATCATCATCAAATGCTTTGGAAATCCTACAAAACTTTCATTCTACTCTTTTCCAGTGGTTATATTGAGGGCAATCCATGGATCTTACCATGTTATCACAATCTGTTCCTACCCCATCTTGTCACAGTTCTCTTTACTCAACTTAGAGTCTATAACTTATATGAAAGTTCAACATAACTTACATTAATGCACCCTGTATTAGTCAAAGTTCTACAGAAAAACAGAAGCAATAGAAGATTTTATATACAGGAATTGGCTCATGCGATATGTTGTTGGATATAGCAAGCCTGAAATCTGTAGGACAGGCTGGGAGGCCAGAAACTCAAGAAAAAATTTCAATGTTACAGTCTTGAGACAGAATTCTTTCTTCTCTAGGAAACTTTAGTTTTTGGTTTTAAGATCCTTTACTTATTTGATGACGCCTATCCTCACAGTAGAGGGTAACTGAGGGCAATTTTTACTTAAAGTAAACCAATTTTAAATGTTGACTGCATCTACAAAATACTTTCACCATAATATCCAACTGGTATTTGACCAGGAAAAAAAAAATCAAGACAAACAAAAACAACAACAACTGATACCATAACCTAGCTGAGTTGACAAATATTATTAAGCATCAGACACCCTTAAATTCTTTTGTTACTTTCTAAAATGGTTTATCTGGAAAACATCCAATTACTAGTTTATTTTAATTACTTGTCCAGTAAAGTCATGGTCCCAATCACCAAGATATTATATTTCAAATCTTTTCTCTAATCTAAAACCTCTAATATCCATTAACAGCACTGCAAGTCTTACTGCAAACTGACAAACTTGCAATAAACTTCATTAAGATAAATAAGCAATCATGAGAAACTTCCTTATTGTCTCATCATGGAACTCACTAAGTTGCTATTATTTGTATCTATGTTTTTTTCTTCTGTTGTTTTCAGTGAAAGAACGTTATCTTCTTTAATTAGTCCAATTCTTCCACTTGGGTTCTGTAGTCTGTTAACTCTTGATTCCTCAAGGAATTCATTTCTGGCAACTGAACCAGTGCTCTTATGAATTACCAGTTTCTCTCTTTCCATTGGGTATTTACATCAAATGTTATAGTATCCACTTAAGAACAAACCAAAACAAAGCAAAAGAATAAAATCATATATAAATAATTCTTTTGTAGAACTGAAAATATTTTATACATGTAATAAAGCTGAGATATTTTTTAATATCTATATTCTGTTATATAGAGATAGCATTTTATACTGTTGAATATTCTTTGGCAAATTTTGCTGTAACTTAGGACTTGAGTTAAAAGACAAACCAAGATAGTGAAAACTCTAGAGAAATGTACCCTCCTTCAGGTAACTATTTAAATTTCAAGGAGTATAAAACCCTGGGTTGTAACAAATAGCAGATTTTCCCCCTAGAAAAAATTATTTATATTCTAAAGTGTTCAGTTCAGTCACTCAGTCGTGTCTGACTCTTTGCAATCCCATGAATCGCAGCATGCCAGGCCTCCCTGTCCATCACCAACTCCCGGAGTTCACTCAGACTCACGTCCATTGAGTCCGTGATGCCATCCAGCCATCTCATCCTCGGTCGTCCCCTTCTCCTCCTGCCCCCAATCCCTCCCAGCATCAGAGTCTTTTCCAATGAGTCAACTCTTCGCATAAAATGGCCAAAGTACTGGAGCTTCAGCTTTAGCATCATTCCCTCCAAAGAAATCCCAGGGCTGATCTCCTTCAGAATGGACTGGTTGGATCTCCTTGCAGTCCAAGGGACTCTCAAGAGTCTTCTCCAACACCACAGTTCAAAAGCATCAATTCTTCTGCGCTCATCCTTCTTCACAGTCCAACTCTCACATCCATACATGACCACTGGA
>SJXQ01004419.1:66925-190415 GCA_006408695.1 Aepyceros melampus | reverse complement strand
TGAAGATCCTTTTTGTACAGTTCTGTGTATTCTTGCCATCTCTTCTTAATATTTTCTGCTTCTGTTAGGTCCATACCATTTATGTCCTTTATCTAGCCCATCTTTGCATGCAATGTTCCCTTGATATCTCTAATTTTCTTGAAGAGATCTCTATCTAGTCTTTCCCATTCTGTTGTTTTCCTCTATTTCTTTGCACTGATCGCTGAAAACGGCTTCCTTATCTCTCCTTGCTATTCTTTGGAACTCTGCATTCAGATGCTTCACAGCTATTTGTAAGGCTTCCACAGACAACCATTTTGCTTTTTTGTATTTCTTTTCCATGAGGATGGTCTTGATCCCTGTCTCCTTTACAATGTCACGCAGCTCATTCCATAGTTCTTCAGGCACACTATCTATCAGATCTAGGCCCTTAAATAAATTTCTCACTTCCACTGTATAATCATAAGGGATTTGATTTAGGTCATACCTGAATGGTCTAGCGGTTTTACCTACTTTCTTCAATTTAAGTCTGAATTTGGCAATAAGGAGCTCATGATCTGAGCCACAGTCAGCTCCTGGTCTTGTTTTTGCTGACTGTATAGAGCATCTCCATATTGGCTGCAAAGAATATAATCATCTGACTTTGGTGTTGACCATCTGGTGATGTCCATGTGTAGAGTCACCTCTTGTGTTGTTGGAAGAGGGTGTTTGTTATGACCAGTGTGTTCTCTTGGCAAACTTCTGTTTGTTACTCCAGTTGTTTCTTGACTTTCATTCCAGTCCCCTATAATGAAAAGGACATCTTTTTTGGGTGTTACATCTAAAAGGTCTTGTAGGTCTTCATAGAACCGTTCAATTTCAGCTTCTTCAGCATTACTGGTTGGGGCATAGACTTGGATTACTGTGGTATTGAATGGTTTGCCTTGGAAATGAACAGAGATCATTCTGTCATTTTTGAGATTGCATCCAAGTACTGCATATTGGACTATTTTGTGGACCATGATGGCTACTCTATTTCTTCTAAGGGAGTCCTGCCCTCAGTAGTAGATATAATGGTAATCTTAGATAAATTCACCCATTCCAGGCCATTTTAGTTTGCTGATTCCTAGAATGTCGACGTTCACTCTTGCCATCTCTTGTTTGACCACTTGCAATTTGCCTTGATTCATGAACCTGACATTCCAGGTTCCTATGCAATACTGCTCTTTATAGCATCGGACCTTGTTTCTATCACCAGTCACATCCACAGCTGGGTATTGTTTTTGCTTTGGCTCCATCCCTTCATTCTTTCTGGAGTTATTTCTCCACTGATCTCCAGTAGCATATCGGGCACCTACTGACCTGGGGAGTTTCTCGTTCAGTATCCTATTATTTTTCCTTTTCATACTGTTCATGGAGTTCTCAAGGCAAGTGTAGGAACCCAGATCCCAGGTCTTCTCTTTTTGTTCCCAAAGAGAATATGTAGAGAGAAACAGTGTTTACAAGCTCCCAGATTCATATTTTTGGTATTCTTTCCCTACAGTGAAGTATAAGATGAACTCTAACTTTTATCATGCCATCTCAAAACAGAAAAATTAGGAAATTTTATATCATTGTTGAAAGACATAACATAACAAGCAGGTTATTGTCATTATTTTTACAAGCTCCCAGATTCATATTTTTGGTATTCCTTCCCTACAGTGAAGTATAAGATGAACTCTAACTTTCATCATGCCATCTCAAAAGAGAAAAATTAGGAAATTTTATATCATTGTTGAAAGACGTAACATAACAAGCAGGTTTTGTCATTATTTTATACATGTCAATGATGAATCATATTTAGTAGTTTGGCTCATATAACTGATAATATAAATATTAAGATCTAATCAAATATTTTAATTTAACATTTTAAAATCAATTGTGAAACATGAGGTGTCATTCATTAGATGACTTCAGAAATAAAAATAGCTCCGTATTTTACAGCTTAAGAAAAAATAAAGTATGACCAAAATATTGACTTATAGACTTTTTAAAAGGAAAGCTGAAATGTTAATTATAGCCAAATCATTTACAAATGATATCAGATATGTTTGGTAGTTACAGTAGAATTTTACTATGGTAGTAAGGAAATATAGACCAAACAAAAAGTAAAATAGAAGGAAAAGAAAAAAAGTAAAAACAATAATGCAGTAAATAGACTTAACTCATATATGTTTCATTTTCAGATATTTTTAAAAAATACATATATATAAATTATGTAACTATGGGAATATCTAGATAAATTGATAGAGGCTTTTTAATATCATGCCTTGCAGTTTGTCAGTCCATTGGTAATCATAATGAATATACTTTAAAATACTTGGGGATGGTGCACTGGGACGACCCAGAGGGATGGTACGGGGAGGGAGGAGAGAGGGAGCTTCAGGATGGGGAACACATGTATACCTGTGGCGGATTCATGTTGATGTATGGCAAAACCAATACAACATTGTAAAGTAATTAACCTCCAATTAAAATAAATAAATTATATTAAAAAATAAAATAATACTCTGTCTCAAAAAAAAAAAAAGTACATTAAAACAAAAACTGGCTGGATCAGTGTGAATGCTGCTTTCCATGAACACACTAGAGGGACTTGCATTTCCCGTTACAGTTTTGTCACATCCCAAGTAGAAACATTCTTCCATCTAGCCTATAATTAAAAATTCGAGGCAATTTTACACACAAATACAGGTAGTTGTTAAACGAAATGCTATCTGATTCTCACTCTTATAAAAGGAGGAAATTTTCTGAGGGGAATGTGTTACTTTTGTATTATAATTTCGGTATGTTTGCTTTTTAAAACAAAAACTGGCTGGATCAGTGTGAATGCTGCTTTCCATGAACACACTAGAGGGACTTCCATTTCCCGTTACAGTTTTGTCACATCCCAAGTCGAAACATTCTTCCATCTAGCCTATAATTAAAAATTCGTGGCAATTTTACACACAAATACAGGTAGTTGTTAAATGAAATGCTATCTGATTCTCACTCTTATAAAAGGAGGAAATTTTCTGAGGGGAATGTGTTACTTTTGTATTATAATTTTGGTATGTTTGCTTGATTGGTCTTCCAATTCACTGTTATTCTTGGGATCTGAATTTTGATCTAGTATATGAAAATAAAATATTTATTTCCAATCACTATTTTCTGTACTATTACATTAATTATAAGGCCTTCTTTGACAGCAAATTAAATGAGATTTATTGGTATTTCCAATAAAAGATAAGTGAGATTTATTTCTTTTTCTCTCTAGGATACCATTAACATGACAAACTACTTGAAAATAAAGAATAAAACTTTAACAATTGCTAGCAACAGGACAAGACACTACCAGGGAATCAGAAATTTGAAGATGTCTGGTAGAAAATAAGTGGATAGGATCAGAATAATAGGGACCGAGCAAAGGAAAGTGAAAAGTAAAACAAGTTGAAGAGCATTTTTCTAGGAGCTGAGCTAAATTAAATGAGATTTATTGGTATTTCCAATAAAAGATAAGTGAGATTTATTTCTTTTTCTCTCTAGGATACCATTAATATGACAAACTACTTGAAAATAAAGAATAAAACTTTAACAATTGCTAGCAACAGGACAAGACACTACCAGGGAATCAGAAATTTGAAGATGTCTGGTAGAAAATAAGTGGATAGGATCAGAATAATAGGGACCAAGCAAAGGAAAGTGAAAAGTAAAACAAGTTGAAGAGTATTTTTCTAGGAGCTGAGTTTAGCCCACCTTATCACTACTCTGAAAAATGAAAGTGAAAGTCGCTCAGTGTGACTCCACAGACTGTAGCCTGCCAGGTTCCTCTGTCCATGGAATTCTCCAAGCAAGAACACTGGAGCAGGTAGTAGTTCCCATCTCCAGGGGATCTTCCCAACCCAGGAATCAAACAAGGGTCTTCTGCATTGCAGGATTATGTTAATTCTTTAACAGCTGAGCTATCAGGAAAGTCAAGTCCAATTATGTCTTCTTTATTTCCTCAATTATGATGTTCACCAACCGTTTCATATTTTCCTGTAAGAATTCTCTAAAGTGTGGTTTGCCTGTCATCCTCTGTTTCCCAGTTGCCCTGCATTCAATTCATCTAGATGATCACCAATGGAAACAAAAAGTAAAAGTAAAAGTATTAGTCACTTAATCCTGTCTGAGTCTTTGAGACTCCATGGACTATAGCCTGCCAGGCTCCTCAATTCATGGAGTTCTCCACGCAAGAATACTGGAGCGCATAGCTAGTCCCTTCTCCATGGGATCTTCCCAATTTAGGGATCTTCTTGACCCACGGATCTTCCCAACACAGGGATCAAACCTAGGTCTCCTACATTACAGGCAGGTTCTTTACCACCTGAGCCCCAGGGAAGCCCTAAGGATACTGGAATGGGTAGCCATTCCCTTCTCTAGGGAGTCTTCTTGACTCAGGGATTGAACCCAGGTCACCTGCATTACAGGCAGATTCTTTGCCACCTGAGCCACCAGGGACACCTTAATGGGAACAAAGCCATACAGTTATTGAGAAAGATCATGGCAGACACTGATAGAAACCACTGCTAAATTTCATGTGTAGCAGATAATATCCATGACAGATCATCAGATATTTAATGCAAAACCTTGGAGTGAAAGAGAAGCAAGAAGTACAGATAAAGTTATTGATTCTAGAGGAAACAAAGATGGTTTTATATATACATTATAATGAAGAATACTTATGCTCTAGGATGCTGCTTTCTTTTTTCTTCCTATGTTTTCTCTGAAAAGTGACAAATTTCTGTTCAAAAATTTAAGACTAACATTGCTAGAATGTATGTGTATACACAAATATATTAATCTTCCTGCTAGTATAATAGATATAGATACAGTATAGTGGGGATTCACTGGTAATTTCAGATCTTTCCTTACAAGAGTATTTATGAAATTCTCATCAAGAACAAATACAATAACATATTTACCTATCTTTTTATTAGCAGAGTTAATACTATTTACACTCCAGCAATTTTGAGTGCCTACTAAATGCATTATTAGACTATAGATGATTGAGAACTTACAAATATCATAGTGGTTAGTTAATACATGTTTTAATCTTCTCAAACAAGGATCCCTAACTTCTGGGATCTAATTCTGATGATTTGAGGTGGAGCTGATGTAATAATAAAAGAAATAAAGTGTACAATAATTGTAATGCACTTGGAAAAGACTCTGCTGCTGGGAAAGATTGAAGGCAGAAGGATATGACAGAGGATGAGATGGTTGGATGGCATCACCACCTCAATAGACATGAGTTTGAGCAAACTCCAGGAAATAGTGAAGGACAGGGAAGCCTGGCATGCTGGAGTCTATGGAGTTGCAAAGAATTGAGCAACTGAACAACAACAAACTTTATCCTTTGGGTTTACATGGGTACCTATTATTGTATTTATCTGGGTACCTAGAATCACGGTACCTGGCATGTAGAAGTCATTTTATTATATTCACCAGATGCTTAAATGAAGAAATGAAGGCTATCCAGCTTGTTTAAATGATGATATCCATGAAGCTGGAAATGTGTGTACTTTCCTTCACAACACAAACAGCAAGTTTAAATGATGTTAACACAGGATCAATAGTAAGATTCAGCCCCATAGGTCAGACTAATGAATATTCTAGTGATGATGGCACCACACAAATCTTCAGGGCTATACAATCAGGACTCATGCATGACAGCTGGAGACATTGGCAAAAGAGCGACTAGGTAAACTAGGACAATGAAGAGCTGGAGTGTAGAAAGTTTATAGACAGATTTAAAAAAAAAAAAAAAGACAGCCTCAATTAGTGCCCCGAAGAGATACTAATAGAAAACACTTTTTCAAGTAAAATTCAAAATGAAATGAGTAATTTTGAGAAACATAATTATGAGTTTAAGGGGAAGTATGGTAAATAGTGATTACAAACACCCACGAAAAAGAAAGATCATTATGTGAAGGCTTTCTTGTAAAGACTGCTAATTGCATCAGCTTTTTTTAGTCATGCTCATTCACATTCAATAGTAGCACCATAATAAGCCTCAACTTCAAACACAAAGGGCATGAATCATGAAAATCGGTACTTTCCTCTAGCATAGGTAAAATCAATTATGAATTCTTGGTAATAGCTCACAGATACAGTTTAAGAGAACTAGAGATTTTTCATCAAGACTTTTTCTTTGAACATCCTCCAAACTTATAAAAGAGAACTAGTCAGTTGAATTCTTTCAGGGATAAATCTTTACTAAATGGATTAACCTTCATATTTCCCCTAAGGTATATTCTTCACTGCTTATGCACAACCAAAATATTTTGTGAAGCATTTTCAACAAGTTCTCATTCCAAGAAAAGGTGTATATTAATGATTATTTAATACTTATACATCAATTTAAAGCTTTAAGTAAAAAAAGTGTGTTTACCTAAAGGTCAAATTTATTGATTTCTGAGTGAAGAATTCCTAAATTTCTAGATTATAATAATCATCCAATCATCATTATCAGTATCACAATATTTACTTAATTTACAAATCTGTAAATCATCTATGAAAATTATTAAATGTGTGCATCCATATCATATAACATGAAAATTCTCTTCCTACCTCATTCCTTTTCCACTTCCCATTCTTTTGATATTTTTTAGGATATGTTTTTTTCAGGCTAATTTTTGTTATCAAAATGAATAAAATAGTATTTTCCGTATGTTATATCAACAAAAATGAATTAACTACTTTCTGTGTCCTGAACTGCATAAATTGTTTACATGTATTATTTCGCTTAATAAACACAACTCTATGATGCTAGATTTATTAATACTCCTGCTTTATATGTAGGAAAATAGACATTTAAAGTAGTTGAATAGACTTGTATCTACATGTATGCATACATATTAATATTTGTGCAACATACATGTAAATATATATTATGTTGATGTATATACTTATAGACATTTTTTCTGGATAAAGAATACTTGAAGATAGTACAAGCTCAGCCCATAGGGTTATTTTATGTTTGGTAGTTATTGGGAAATTATTCTATAAAGAAACTAGAATAAATTTTACTATCATCATCAATCACATACCAAGAAGTATTTTCTCACATTTTCAGCAATACTGGATCTGTTTAATATTTTATTGTTATTATTATATTGTTAATATTTTCTAACATAATGGTTTAAATATATTTATGTTTGTTACTTGCAGTTATTTTCTACTAAGATATTAGAGATAGTAACCCCTAGTTACACATATGTTGCAAATATTTCTTGCCTGTTTTGTATCTATGAATTGGTTTTGATCCAAATTCTTGGCCTACTAAGAAAGAGAAATTCAAACCCCTAAAGTTCATTCAGGATTGTTTTGAGCTGTTCAGGAATCTTAGAAATGTATAGGGCTCAAGTCTGAATTGTTTTTTGGGGAGGAGACACAGAAATTCTCTTTATGCCCTGTTGTCTAAGACAGACCTATAAGGACTTCATGTAATCAGAAAGAGAAACATGCTAAAGCCAAGAAAGCATGTCTTGGACCTTTTTGTGAAAATTTTGACTTATACTATCTTGTTAAATATAATATAAACCTATTGAATTTTAATCATTTCAACCAAAGAAGTTATGAAATGAAATATTCACTAGAAAACTTTGATGCAAGAATGAAAACTATGCTTTTTGACCTGATTATTGTATTTTTCAAGCTATATAGAAAGGCAGTACTTGTTAAGTCACATCAGCAATATAAAATATGTATGCACAGTATTCAGATACCAAATAAACACTACCATAAATAAATCAAAAGTTTTAAAATTACCTGCATAATAAATAGTGTTTATAAATGTATAGTCATTTACAGGTACAGAGAGACCTCTGATGTTTGACCATCTGGCGGGTTTGGACAGAAAACGTCCTTGAGGCAGATGCACCTGTTAAATACTAAAAGTTTCTTTATAACTGTTAGTCAAATAAGTGCATTTAGAAGCATAGCTGTGGATATAGTCACATGTCTGGCCCTTTTGCTAGAAAATTCAAATTAGTGCATTAGTGAAGTAGAGCTAAATCTATTTGTAGGCTACACTTGATTTGACGGTTTCCTCCAAACACTTTGCTGCTGCTGCTGCTGCTAAGGCGCTTCAGTCGTGGCCAACTCTGTGCGACCCCATAGACAGAAGCCCACCAGGCTCCTCCATCCCTGGGATTCTCCAGGCAAGAATACTGGAGTGGGCTGCCATTTCCTTCTCCAATGCATGAAAGTGAAAAGTGAAAGCGAAGTCGCTCAGTCGTGTCCGACTCAGCCACCCCACGGACTGCAGCCTACCAGGCTCCTCCGCCCATGGGATTTTCCAGACAAGAGTACTGGAGTGGGGTGCCATTGCCTTCTCTGCCAAACACTTGAGGTAGAAAGAATAACATCCCTGGTTGACCGCCTAGAGTGGAGAGTGGTGTTTGTGGTTAGGAAGGATTGTTCTGACATTGACTAAACACATGAAGAAAAGAAAGCTGGAGGAGGGATATAAAATTTATAAGCTTCGTTTTATAAAAGAGGAAATTAACACTTCAACATAGAACTTCAATAACAACACACACAGTAAATATGAACCAAAGGTTTCAAATACCATAATATCCCAGGTAAGTTATATACACAAAATTTGAAAAATGTAATGTTTGTAATTATCAAAAGATAAAAACTAATTTATATATGCTTATATTAGTGTTAGAGTTTTTAAAGTATTCAAGTTAATTGTAATAGTTACATTTTAAATAAATCAAAATACATCATAGTATTTAGTCAGGTAGGGAGAACAGAAGAAATGCTAAAAGTGAGATACCAAGGAGAATCACAATTATTCATTCTATGTTTTTCAGGAAAATGTTAGTTTATTTGAGTTGTGTATTGCTCCCTATAATTAGACTAAGGGCATTAATTATAACACTCCCATAATATCCTTTAAGTTTTGACTAAAATCTTTTAAAATAAATGTAGGTATAACCAACTGATAGCACCAAGATTTCTGCATAGGAATTCTAAATCTGCAAAAAATAAAATATTTTACAACTCACATTAGCTCTTTTGCTAAAGACAAGAAAACAAAGCTCTCAAGATTTTGACTCAGCTTTCTTATTTTGACTCAAGTTATTAAGGCTAAATCTGAGTAATATTTCTTCCTTTATTCTATCCATTTTGCCTCCCTTTTCTTAGTTTCCACTGCCCTCTCTTTCTAATACAAACACACATCTGCTATGAAAAAATCTTGCTTAG
This sequence comes from Aepyceros melampus, assembly GCA_006408695.1. Lineage (NCBI taxonomy): Eukaryota > Metazoa > Chordata > Mammalia > Artiodactyla > Bovidae > Aepyceros > Aepyceros melampus. Next base: position 181,181 of record SJXQ01004419.1, on the reverse strand, counting down.
GAATGTTTCTATTCATGATGAATTCTTTTCCAAATAACTCTTTAATAAATGGACCCTAGTTTGATATCATTTACTTTTGATTTTTGCCCTTTCATACTGTCCATGGGTTTTCTAGCAAGAATACTGGGGTATCCTTCACCAGTGGATCAAAGAGTTCTTTTGTCAGAACTCTTCACTATGACTGATCTGTCTTGTGTGGCCCTGAACAGCATGGCTCATAGCTTCATTGAATTATGCAAGCCCCTTTGCCACAGCAAGACTGTGATCCATGAAGGGGATTTCAATGGACATGAATCTGTACAAACTCTGGGAGATAGTGGATGACAGATGAACCTGGTGGGCTACATCCATGGATTCAGAGTCAGATAAAACTTAGCGACTAAAATGAAAACAACAGCATTTAGTTTAATTTAAGATATTCCTTCATTCTTTTCCCTTTCTTCTCACCAACATGGAGCTACATTTATTTTGAATTTTCCTGCTGACAGGTGATCAATTAGCCACACGAAAAGATATAGCTTTAACCTCATTTCTATTAAAATTCACTTTGTTTAATAACTAACACTGAGTAACATTCAGTATCTATATGGTAGATTAATACAGAATTGAGGTCTCAATGTGCATCTCTTGCTTTTCCCTACCTGACATGTAACAAACGGGTCCTTGGAGGTACCACACTGAGATCTCAGTGACAAAAGGCTTTGGGGGGCTCATGGTTGGCTTTGTTGTTTTGATAGCTGACCCAGGAAATCTCTGACTGATGCTTAGGAGCACCTGCTGAAAAACCACTCATCTGGGCAGAACCTGTGCTGAAACTAAATGGCAGCAGAGAATCCAAACACCTGCTGTTTGGTGAACTGAAATAGGCAACGATAAGCTGGAAATAGAGATATGAAAAAATAGATACCAAACTCACACATCTTTAACAAATTCTGCATTGGTTTAGGTAATACACAGCGCTCAACATGAGTAAAGACTTTTATTCCAAAGAATTGTTTAGAGCACAGAGAAAACAGATCTGTGGAAAATAGGACACAGAAAATTTGGACATAAGGGGCTATTTGAGTCTTATAATATGGCTGTGTACTAAAGCACTGGCCTTTACAATAGTCAAGGTCTCCCTCCAGCTGTGAGAGGTGCTATGCCTCCCTCCAGGGTGCCTGAGAATGAAAGCCAAGGCAGTGGGGGAAGGGAGATTATCAGAAATCTCAGAGGATAATGGAGAAGTGAGGACAAAGCTGTGCCCTGTCCTCTTACTTTTTCTTAGTGAATAAGAACTGATATTTTGAAGCCAATTCTGAGCTAGGCCATAAAGCATTCAGCTATTTTCAAGCCAAGTGAAAATAGAAATCTGTTCTTATGAACTAGATGTGGGCCTTATGGAGTAGTGTAAGTCCAAAAGTACAGGAAAGAAACCGAAAAGAATATTGAACATAAAAGGGTATTCCAAGATTTTTCACTGATAATAGGAATAAGAATGGAGCCAGTGTGTTAGAGAATGGCTATCAGAAGGAGCTAGCATGTAGCTAGTCATAAGCACACTGTTGAGGCAGGATTCTTCCTCGAGTTGGAGAGTACAGAGAAACTCTAAACAGTAGACTAGGAAGGAAGGAAGGAAGGCAAGGAACAATTTATTCCACTCATGAAAGCCTTTGAAAAGCTGCTCTCTGATAGTTCTGTGAAAATATGTATGTCTACTTTTGAGGGAAGAGTAAATGATACTTTATCTAAATGTCAGTAGTTTTAAGAAGAAACACATGCCTTGTTTTTGTGGCAAATTTGAAACATCCTGACATGCTTTGGGAATGGAAGCAGCCCTTCCTTCTTTATATACCACAGTGCAGATTCTCACTCTGCCTTCTCATAGATTACTTTGACGAGTGGGTTGACCAGAGAGCTTGGTTCAGATGGTGGGGTAAAAAGGATGTCTTCACTTGTAACAGCACAAAGATGGTGACGTTTACAACTCCCCACATTTGCTAAATCTGGTAAAAGCCCATAAGAAGTCACACTTGAGGAAGTAAAGGTTGTCCCGAATGAATGCAGCTCAAAGGCAAATATACGCACACAAAGCGTAAAAGATTAAAGATTTTAAAGTTAATAGCACCATGGTCTTAATAATGATGCATAATATCCTCCAAGCCACTGTGGCCTTGATAATGATGAATAATATTTAAGGCCTCAAAGGGAGAGGGATGGGGCAGGTTGTTCCATGTGTAACAGGATCTTCTTTAAGTATCAGCCTAAAGATGGGGTGTATGGGTAATTTCTAAGTGGCCAAAAACATTATGTAGTGATGTCTGTGTTGAAATCCAGTTCTCTGTTTCTTGATTTTGCCTATACAAGGTTCCAGGTGTCAACCAGTAGCATCACCTTTTGTAAACTCCATGTAGTACCTCTGATTCTGCACCAGAGTGCACTGACTATTGGAGAAGGCAATGGCACCCAACTCCAGTGCTCTTGCCTGGAGAATCCCATGGACGGAGGAGCCTGGTGAGCTGCAGTCCATGGGGTCACTAAGAGTCGGACACAACTGAAGCAACTTAGTGGCGGCAGCAGCAGCAGCACTGACTACACTGGTTCATACTGCTAGAGTTGTTTGTCCTGATGTGTTCTTGCTACTGCATCACCCTCAAAAATGCCAGTGTAACTATACCTGCCTAGTCCTTTATGGAGAAGTAATTTTTCTCTCAGTCCTGGGCTAGGTACTGGGTCAATTTTTCTAAGGTGACCTCCTAGACCAGAGGCCAGAACAAAGCTGGTTGTGTTTCCTTCTCTACATGTGCCAACGCTATCTCTTTCACCCATCACCATCTTTGGCAACATGGCACTTTCTCTGTTACTTTTCAAATAGCTCTTCTTATGCCATGGGCTCTGAGAGCCTTTGAGAAGTTGCCAATTTCCTGCCCCAAAGCCACATCCTAAAAGGAAGCATGACAGTCTCTCTGTTGCTCCCCAAGTCCCAAAGGCCATTCTGCAGCCAGAAAGGCTCACTTATTTCTGATCTATCAGACCAAGTTATTGCAGACTCACCTGGCTCTTCCCATATCATTTGACTGTCTTCACCAGGAAGCATTCTGTGCCACAATCCAAATGTAAGTGAATAAAGTAAGATAGAAACTAAAGGACTAATACCAGTATAAGTTGTTCAAAATGCCTCAAAAAATTAAATAATCTCTACATTTTTCTCTCTTTTATCTTCATTCAGACAATTTATCATCACACAAATGAATCTTGAATTTCTCTACAAAGAAAAATTAAGTAGCCATTTAACTGAGGGAGAAAGTGCCTGTCAAAGGGAAAACTCATGATCAATAGCTTAAAAAAAATGCATGAATAAATGGAGATCTAAGTATTTAGATTAGAAACGCAAGGCAGGCAATCACCTTAACTTTTCAAAGGATTGTCCCTACACTAATTTGACTTATAGTGTCTTATATGATTATTTGTATTTTCTTTAATAAATGTAAAATTTACATTTATATGCTTAGTATTTATGTTCTAAGAAAGGATAATTTATAAATATCATAAAGAATATTTTTCTTATTTGACTACATGTGTCTTTGTATGTAAGTAACCTTCCTCTTCACATTGGATCTTAATTATAGAAAGAATCTGTTCTGAGATTCATCACCTAGAAAAAAAAATAATGATTTTTAGAAGTAAAATAGACACTAATGGATGCTAAGGCAGGCTTTGCAACCTTCCTAATGAATGCACATGAAAATGATCAATCAAGCCTATGCTTCAGCTGTTAAGATATAGATCATCGCTGCTATATGATGACAGCTCAAATATGGTCTCCTAATCTTGCTCTAATGGCAGGGTGTCAGGCAGATTTTTGTGTAATAGTGAGAGTATGCTAAATAACACTTAGATTTAAGAAGCTTTACTTATTCTATCGACTCTAAAGTTGATAAATGTTGAGTCAGCTTCACCCCACAAGAGAGGGTGGGAAAGTGCTTCTGCATCATGTGGAGTGGGAGTGGTTCTTCCTGCTGCCTCAGGTTATACAAAAATTCTGAGGATATGGTAATTTCTGAGATGCCTGGAAAATAGAGAACAGTCTTTTGGTCTATAGCCCAAGAGTGGTAGTTACTAGAATCTTATCCCAAGAATGTATGGTCATTTGAGGAGGGCAACTCCAGTTCCTTCACACTGTTCATGCATGTGTGCTAAATTGCTTCAGTCATAGTGACTCTTTGAGACACTATGGACTGTAGCTCATCAGGCTCCTCTGTTCATGGGGTTCTCTGGGCAAGAATACTGAAGTGGGTTGCCATGCCCTCCTCCAGGAGATCTTCCCAACCCTGGGATTGAACCCATGTCTTATGTCTCCAGCATTGGCATGTGAGTTCTTTACCACTAACATCACCACATTGTCAAAGAGCATCTGCTATTACTCTCCAACCTCGAAGGGTCCGCTGCAAAAGCTGCAGAGGTTCTATCTCTGCAGTTGCATGTCCCAGTGTTCACTTCACTCACTAAATCTGACACTGTTGCTGTTCCCAAGTAACCCTTTTTAAATCTTGAGCAAAGCTACCCCTCCCAGGCATATCACCAGAAACATTTATTCTGTCAGTATATTCTTGAAATAAATATCTGGGTTGAAGTGTTATTTTGTCATATTAAAATACAATCTCTACAACACAAAACATTCTTCTAGACTGAGGAGGCCAGACACAGTTGAAAAAATTACAAGTCTTTTTACAAGGGGAGAGAAAATCCAAATGATCAACACAACCTTATCTATCTATATACAGATATGCCATACATAGATACACACAGATAGAGCTAGAGATAGATAGACAGGTATCAGTAGCTATACTAGTAAGAAAAATGCAAATGAAAATATTGGTACATTATCTTGCCACATTGGCAGCCTCACTTATTCATTTAATAAATATTTATTGAGCTATTTTAAATGTGGTATATTCAGGAGCTATCATTGCAAAAAATATAAGATAAGCAAAGGCTCTTGTTCCCATCACTGGAACCAATTCTCCATATTTTATACATTTATAGTGATAGAATATAAAACATTTAAATAAATAATACACAAGCTAACACACATGAAAAGAATAGGGACCTTAACACAGTTGTTGATGCTGTGAATTTCACATAAAAAACATTGTTGCATATATGTTGGTAGCACTAGGTGATGTAAAAATTTATCAGGACATTTTCTTTTTAAATATATCTACTGTTGGTTACATGTGAAAAATGAGATATTTACATATATCTTTCTGTATATAACTAAATATGCACAATTTTATGAATTTAATATGTAACATTAAAATATGTTCTTGTTAAAAACAAATATGAATTACTAAAAAAAAATAACTTCGCCATATAACATGTCAAAAATTCCATGATAATCAGTCTAAGTGATTTTTAAATTAATGTGATATAACCAAGTTCTGGGACCTGACTTAAGACTGAAGGCCAAGACTTTTGAGAGCATCAGAGATCAACATGGTTATTTCCTCATGAAAGGTCTATCCTAGAGAAGAGTCAAATGAAGCATCTGTTTCCTGTTAATCTCTCAAGGAAAAAAAAAAGTGAAATGTTCTAAACTAAGCTGAATAGTCATCCAACAGCTGTTTTTGTGGCAAAAAGTGAAAAAAAAAATCTAGGCTATTTTCCTTCAGGGGATCTATGGAAGAATTCTTTCATAATTAGCATTGAGGAAATGTGATGACTCCACTTACCTTTTAATTGCATGCCATTTTATTGAAATTGTGTAGTGCTAAACAAAGTAATGTCTCTTTGCTACCTAAAAATCCTGGAAAGTTATAATGTTTGTATAAGGAAAATATATAAGACATCCCAATCCTGTTTGACATTCACAGATTCTACAGTAGTGTTGCCCATGGTATGTTGATTTTTTTTTTTTCAACATAGTCCTAGAAAAAGAGAGAAACTGATCCACTTACATTACACACACCCTTACCCCTGTCCCACACAGAACAGTGTCTCTCAACTGTATTAGATACAAATATAAAAAAACAAATATCAATCAATATGTGTAAAATAAAAATGAGAGTTAACTATACAATCCTACTGCTTCTTACTATAAATTATTTACCACCTGAAAATAAAATGAAATAATATTTCATTCAACAAGAGCATTTATAAATTTTATGAGTTATTCACTAACAATAATGTAAAATGTCCTAAAGTTCTAAATCCACTAGATCATAGATGTAATGTACCTAATTTGACAGAAGGTGAATTGTATTTTAAAAATTAATTTTTATTACAAAAGAGATAATAACCCTATACCAATCTGTTCAAATTTGGGGGAAGAGGAGTAAAAGGATGTTAAGTATATATGGATAATTCATTTAAGCCCAGTAGATCCACATTGCTCCACCGTATACCATCTCAGGCAACTTTAACATCAGAAGTCTCAACTGGAAAATGAAAATGATCTCCAAATTCTCTGTAGTATATTCTAAAAGCTATGGAAACCATGGGCACATTTTCATAAAGGTTCAATCCCTGGGTCTGGATGCTCGCCTGGAGGACATCATGGCAACCCACTCCAGTATTCTTGCCTGGAGAATCCCCAGTGGATAGAAAAGCCTAGTGGGCTACAGTCTATAGGGTCTCAAAGAGTCAGACATAACTTAGAACACATGCACGCATGCTAGTATATCAGATATTAAAGACTAAGCAGATATAAAAGAAAGTGAGATTTTATTTTTAAAATTTGTTAGGATTATACATTATACATATAAATTCCAATCTTTCAAATAATCTAAGGTGGCAAATATGATTACTTAAAAGAAATGCTTTCCATTTCTAAAATTATAATTAAATATTGGAGCATCCAAATGACATTCACATTCTATTCTTTTCCTTAAGGGGAACACTGACCACCGTTTACATATTCACAGTATGAAAGTCATTGTGTATGTGTAGATTTACGCTTAGCCTGTGGGCTGATTCTGAATATTAATAGATAATTGAGAATCTCATTCTTTATTTTGCGTTCTAATAGATACTTGTTTCCATAGATACATGATGACTAATTAGAATAATGAGCTTTTCAAATTGTCTATCCTATGGCTTTAAAATAATGAACTCACTTGTCATGCATTAGATATGTTTCCTATTTTCTTCTAAAATATAATAATTGTATTATGCTTTTAATATCAATAGGGGTTGATGCGTAAAGATATCCATTCAGAAATCTTAGGTAGGTTGAGTCACTTAAATCCACTTTCTGTATTTTTCCACTTCTTCCCTCTTTCCCTGTCCCTTCCTTTGTCCCTTGAGTCCATAAAAGGGCAGGAGCTTTTGTATGGGATCCTTAGCAGTGATGTCATTCCCTCCTTGCACACTATATTCAACTGATCCTCACCTGCTGCCATTCCTTGGGGGAGAAATGAACACTGGGAGGTGGTGCCTCTCTCTTTGCCTCTTCCTTTCACAATCACAATAGGTGAATAAAGGCTTGACTATTGTTTTCAGTTTGGCTTATTATCCTAATTGACCACTTTGACACCAGGAAGCTCATCAGACAATTTAATGTATTTTTCTCCAGCTGGAGGATGAACTACAGGGTCAATTGAATTGTTGATTTAAAGCTGGTGGCTTTTATTTAAGCTCAGTATTTTGAATAACAAAGCCTCAGCAGCAAAGGACTCTGTGTCAACTGATTTATAGTGACTTAAAGGATGGAAATTATAGTTGAGGCTATAGTGTTATCAGGGCTTCTCAGGTGATACTAGTGAAAAAGAACCCACCTGCCAACACAGGAGACCTAGAAGATGGAGATTAGACCCTGGGTAGGGAAGATCTCCTGGAGAAGGGCATGGCAACCCAATCTAGTATTCTGGCCTGGAAAATCTCATGGACAGAGATGCCTGGTAGGCTACAGTCCATAGGGTTGCAAAGAGTCAGACACGACTGAAGCGACTTAGGACACACACACACACACACACACACACACAAAATTATCATGAAGCCAAGGGTAAATAGAATTTTACAGGAATGGTGATCAAGTTGACATTTTAGTATAATACCATATGCCCTTCCATGTGTCACAACCTTGTCTTGGTGAAGGGGCTTGTGTAAATCAATGAAGCTATGAGCCATGCTGTACAGGGCCACCCAAGATGGATGAGTTACAGTGAAGAGTTCTAACAAAATGCAGTTCACTGGAGGAGGGAATGGCAACTCACTCCAGTATTCTTGCCACAAGAAAAACCACATGAACAGTATGAAAAGGCAAAAAGATGACACTGATGAAGATATGTTGTAGTCCATAGGGTCACAAAGAGTCAGATATGACTTAGTAAAACCAAAGGAAACATTTCTTGATACAATACTGAATCAAAAATTTGAAAACTAAAAGACAGGCAATAGGAATGCACAGTAGTCAATATTTGAAACATGGCAATGGGAAGCACTAGGAAGACAGTCAAGAGTTTGGAGACATGACAGCAAGTCATTCCAGGGAGTGTATGGTAAAAAAAAGAGAAGAATATTCAGATTTCAATGTGAAAACATAAATTTTCATCATGAATTGAGCAAAAAATTTCTATACACACAAAACAAGTAATAGCAAAAAATAGGAAGACATATGAAAGTTTTTGGTGGTGAGGACATATATAAGAACAGCAGGATTTAGAAATGGCATAAAGCAACTTGGAGTCAGGTATACAGCATCAGCAATGAAGAGACTGAAATTGGCAGTGTGGGGCAGTGGACAGAGCCTGGAATTAGTGGTCAGATAACCTGGGATTACATAAGATTTCCACACTTAATGTTTTTATCAATTTGCTCCAGACATTTTATAAACACACAAAACTCACCCCAAAGTGACTTAAGAATACAGAATATAAGAGACTTATTCATTCCTCAAACAGAATAGGGTCTGGTAGACTGACTTAAAATGTAGCTTTCTGCAGGGACTCAAATAATTTCACAAGGCCCTAGACATTTCTCCTTTTCCTTCTCAAAGTCTACCTTCTTCTAAATTTATTCCAAAATATATTACCCACTTAAGATACATAGTTCATATAGAAAAAACAATTAACAGTTTCTTCAAGACTCCAGGTGCCAAAGAGAGAGGCCGTATTCCTGAAGCTTCAGTGATAGTCATAAGATTTCTTATGATTGGACTGATGGAGTACTATGCCTAAAGGAATATGAACTAGTGTGATAGGGTTCTTACTCACAAAAATGAAAGGAAGATTATGAAATTTAATATATGCAGATAATCCAATTGGGTTCTAAGCCAATGTAATCACTTAATGAATGTGGCTTTAGAACTCTTATCTTCATTCATCTGAATATTTAAAAAATACTCCGCTCTTTTATATTAGGGTAGAAGCTAGTCTCAAGGAAGTTCACAGAAGAGAGTAGTAAGTAAAAATGCAATAAGGAAGTGAGCAGGTAATTAACCTAGGAATTCTTTGTGGTCATGTATAAAGGTAGAGTAGAAAAAAAAGAATATTTGGTAAACAGTTATAATCCAAAGAAGTTAGAAACTATGACTGTAGGTTGTTAGTAACCAGTGTCTTATATTGGTATCCTGGTTTTTCATCATTCTCATTGGATAATTTGTAGCATTCAGAGTTCACAAATTTATACAAGAAAGTGTTGAAACTTGGAATCTAATTAGCCAAAAACAAGTCATTCTGGAGACTCAAACTGAGCTGACAGAATAGAAGGACAGAACTCATCTACCCCCATGAACACACCAAAAATATACCTACTATACATGTGGAACAATTTTCATTGAAAACTAACTAAAGACCAGCAGAAAGACTCCTGTACATCCAAGGCTGTAAGAAAAATACATGTGAATTGTGTAGGAAGGAAGAGAATTATCAGAATAGGACCTAAGCCCCTGGGAGGGGACTCATGGAAAAGACGATATCACATGGGAGAGATCTTCTCTGGGGAGGAACAGTTAGATGCATATATTGTGTGCCCCAGTCCTGGGGGTCAACAAAGGGAAGATGAGCCCCTATGAATGGAGGGCTGGTGGGATTAATAGGAGAGCTGGGAAAGCCTGGATTCTCCTTGTGAGTTGTGCACAAATGCTAGCTTGCCCTTGAAGAAGAACAGAGAGGGTGACTGAAATTGTGCAGCTAGCTGGTGGTTTCCGAAACCATCCTGGCACAAGCCCCAGTCTGAGCAGAGCAAATAATCTGGTATCATTTGCTTTGCACTGGAGAGAGGGCTGCCACAACCAAGGAAAAAGCTCAGCCATAGGATACTGTGAGAACTCAAACCTTAAGCAATGTCTGAGCAGGCAGGGGCAGCCATTACTGGTGATTACACAGGTGGCACATCAGAGGCAGTCCAGATCTCTGACATCACATTCCAGCCCTTACAGGGTACCCACACAAGCCCCTCTTGCTCCAGCACTGATCTCCTTTGAGACCAGTATATATGGAGATGCAGGTTTGATCCCTGTGTGGGGAAGATCTCCTGGAGAAGGAAATAGCAACCTACTCCAGTATTCCTGCTTGGGACATTCCATGGACAGAGAAGTCTGGTGGGCTACAGTCCATATGGTTGCAAAAGAGCCGGACAGGACTTAGCAAATAAACAACAGTGTGTATAACAAAACAGAAACAATTTCACAGATATAGAGTACAAAATCAGTGGCTTTCAGTGGGGAATGAGGATAGGTGAGGGAGGAGCAAGAGTAGGGATATGGCGATATGGGATTAAGAAACACAAACCACCATGTATAAAATAAATAATGAATGAGTTTACATTTTACAGCACAGTGAAATACAGTCATTATTTTGTAATAACTTTAAATGGAGTATGGTCTATAATAATCTTGAATTATTATATTGTATACCTGGGACTAATATAATATTTTAACAGTTATACTTCAATTAAACAAACAAAGCAAAGAAATAAGCCATTTTTCATTGCCCAACATCCAGAATGGAAGACTTTGCATTGCAGTACTGAAAACATGAATCTACATTCATATATCTAGTGTCATAGACTTGATTTATATAATTTTTGGATAATAATATCTATTTATTTCCCTATTAAACCACTTATTTACTAATGTATTTATTAATTAATCAAAATTTATTCAAAATCCAACCCATGGTAAGTATTCTTTTAGATGCTGAGGGATAATAAGGTGCTTGTGCATGCTAAGTCACTTCAGTTCTATCTGATGCTTTGCGACCCCATGAACTATATAACTCACCAGGTTCCTCTGTCCATGGGATTCTCCAGGCAAGAATACCAGAGTGGGTCGCCATTTACTTCTCTAGACCCAGAGTTCAAACCCACGTCTCTACGTCTCCTGCACTGGCAGGCTGGTTCTTTATCACTAGCACCATCTGGAAAGCCAAGAGCGTTTCTCGATTTAACAGCTCTCAGTTATGTAGTTAAAAAAATAAAGAAAGAAATACAATAAGAGGGAGGGAGGGAAGTTTTACAGGTAATCGTAAAGTCTCTCACAAAAATCTTGAAATTCACTTAAAATAACAATGAGTTTGAGTTCTACTTCCCTTCTAAACTCCACTTATAGTACCTGCTAATCTTTAAGCCATGAACTCTCATCTCAGCCATGACCTATCCCCTGGACATCTATAATCTTCTCTATCTTCCCCAGCAACCCTATAATTCCCTTTAAGTCCCAAGGACATGAAAATAGAGAATATGTATATATTATATTTCTGCAAGACACCACCTTTTTGATTTGAGTAAATGCTGAACAATACATGTTGAACTGAAATGTTTACTAAGCAAGAAACTTCCAAAAAGGCAACAGATATGTTTCCTAAAGTTATTTGAAAGGCACTATGTTCACTTAAGACTCTCATGAACTAGCCTAATGTGTATAAAATATTTAGGTGGACTTTAAAATATATAAGAAATAATTTAATATCTTTTCAATAACACAGTTTGGATGGCATATCAAATAAAATGGAAGTAGAAGCTATTTTACATCATTTTATTAGAATATAACAGAAGTAGAAATAAATTAATAAAATGGGAAGGAGGTAACAGCCTATCCAAAAAAAAGAGCTCTGTGACTGCATAGTCATAATCAGTGATTCTAAATAACACTGACTTACCCTAATGAGCTAAAGATTCTGCCAAAATCTATTTCTCTTTCTCATGCCAGTGAGAAAAATCTATGAAGAAATGATCTAAGTGAAATTTAAGTTTAATAAACTTCAAATATGTTGCTATAATTAAATTTTAAGTTGTCAAGATGAATACGCTTGATTATTTGTTTTGAATTAAAACTTAAGGTTAGTAATTCCAGCAAACAAATTTTAAGTAAGCAGACAGTGTGTAGATAATGACTAGTCACTTCAGAAAAAGTCTTATCAAGCATTTTGGTTTAGTATATGTAGTTCCATTGGACTATTTTAAGTGATTCACACATACACACACACACAAAATGCTTTGAAACATAAATCTACTTAGAGATAGTCTGTTGTTTAAAACCAATGAGGAGAATCTATTTATCATATTTTTTTTTGAACACTCAATTTTCTTCCCCTAAGTTCCACAATAATGTTAACAATAGTATCTTTCTCTATCATCTTTGAAATTGATTTTGTTCATTCATTTTACCTTGTCATTATCCCTGACTCTTCTTCTGATGCATACCTTGATAGTTAACCATGCTTTTCCCCTGTTTCTATTAAAATTCTTCTAGAATAATTCATGAAGTTAGTGGCATGGTCCCAAATATATCTCAACTTCTTGCCATAAATAAACCAACATATTTACAATCTCTTAAAATGAGTAAAAGTAAAGAAATGCATCATTCTAAATATAGAGACACACAATGGTAAAATTTGAGAAATTCTGAATAGTTTCACATTATCCTTTGGATATATAAATTTATTTGGTCTGATACATCTTTTATGAGTACAAAAATTTCTAACTGGAATAATAATAAGGCTGAAATTAAAAAACCAAAATATTCACATTGTAATTCAGTTGGTTTTCCTCATATTTTATTTATTATTATTATTTATTTTTTACTTTACAATATTGTATTGGTTTTGTGGCTCAGAGGTTAAAGCGTCTGCCTGGAATGCAGGAGACCCGGGTTCAATCCCTGAGACGAGAAGATCCCCTGGAGAAGGAAATGGCAACCCACTCCAGTACTCTTGCCTGGAGAATCCAATGGAGGGAGGAGCCTGGTGGGCTACAGTCCATGGGGTCGCAAAGAGTCAGACACTACTGAGTGAATTCACTTCACTTCACTTCACTTCACTTTGCCATACATCAACAAGAATCCGCCATAGGTGTACACATGTTCCCAATCATGAACCTCCTCCCAACCTCCCTCCCCATACCATCTCTCTGGGTCATCCAAGTGCACCAGCCCTAAGCATCCTGTATCCTGCATTGAACCTGGAATGGTGATTCATTTCTTATATGATATTATACATGTTTCAATGCCATTCTCCCAAATTATCCCACACTCTCCCTCTCCCACAGAGTCCAAAAATCTGTTCTTTACATCTGTGTCTCTTTTGCTGTCTTGCATACAGGGTTATCATTACCATTTTTCTAAATTCCATATGTATGCATTAATATACTGTATTGGTGTTTTTCTTTCTGGCTTACTTCACTCTGTATAATAGGCTCCAGTTTCATCTACCTCATTAGAACTGATTCAAATGTATTCTTTTTTAATGGCTGAGTAATACTCCATTGTGTATATGTACCACTGCTTTCTTATCCATTCATCTGCTGATGGACATCTAGGTTGCTTCCATGTCCTGGCTATTATAAACAGTGCTGTGATGAACATTGGGGTACACGTGTCTCTTTCGATTCTGGTTTCCTCAGTGTGTATGCCCAGCAGTGGGACTGCTGGGTCATAAGGCAGTTCTATTTCTAGGTTTTTAAGGAATCTCCACACTGTTCTCCATAGTGGCTGTACTAATTTGCATCCCACCAACAGTGTAAGAGGGTTCCCTTTTCTCCACATCCTCTCCAGCACTTATTGCTTATAGATTTTTGGATCACAGCCATTCTGACTGGTGTGAAATGGTACCTCATTGTGGCCTTGATTTGCATTTCTCTGATCATGAGTGATGTTGAGTATCTTTTCATGTGTTTGTTAACCATCTGTATGTCTTCTTTTGAGAAATGTCTGTTTAGTTCTTTGGCCCATTCTTTGATTGGGTCATTTATTTTTCTGGAATTGAGCTGCAAGTGTTGCTTATATATTGAGATTAGTTGTTTTTCTGTTGCTTCATTTGCTATTATTTTCTCCCACTCTGAAGGTAGTCTTTTCACCTTGCTTATAGTTTCCTTTGTTGTGCAGAAGCTTTTAAGTTTAATTAGGTCCCACGTGTCTATTTTTGCTTTTATTTCCAATATTCTGGGAGGTGGGTCATAGAGGATCCTGCTGTGATGTATGTCGGAGAGTGTTTTGCCTATGTTCTCCTCTAGAAGTTTTATAGTTTTTAGTCTTACATTTAGATCTTTAATCCATTTTGAGTTTATTTTTGTGTATGGTGTTAGAAAGTGTTCTAGTTTGATTCTTTTACAAGTGGTTGACCAGTTTTCCCAGCACCACTTGTTAAAGAGATTCTATATTCTTGTCTCCTTTGTCGAAGATAAGGTACACATCAATCAGTTTTGAAGTTGAAAATATTATATAATGTCTCCAAGGAATTTTTAAGAATTAGTTGAGATAGTTGATGACAACTATTAAAATTGTTTTTTAAAAATTACAAATATGTACCTTCATAATTAATAAGAAGGATACAGAGAGAACTTTTTGACTGTAGAGCCCTTCTTCCAAATACTCACTCTCTCAGTAGTGTCAATAATTTTATCAAATGTCAGCTCCTGAGAGAGGATGTCCCTGAATGGCCCCACTACTACCATCACCTAACAAAATGTGATGTCATGATTTCTTTAGTCCTCTATACTAACTCCATGCTTTAACTTTGCTTTTTAATACTGAAGACCTCTCCAATTGAAATATTTATGCTGACAAAATATTCTATGTCCATTTTATCCAATGAATAGGCAACATGAACATTTCATGTGTGACCAGTATGACACAGGAACTTAATGTTTCATTATCATTAGTTTTCATGAATTTCTATGTGGCTCCCATATCGAACAGTTTAGCTTTATAACATTTATCAATCCGTTCAGTTCAGTCGCTCAGTCGTGTCCAACTCTTTGCGACCCCATGAATTGCAGCACACCAGGCCTCCCTGTCCATCAACAACTCCCAGTGTTCACTCAGACTCACGTCCATTGAGTCCGTGATGCCATCCAGCCATCTCATCCTCGGTCGCCCCCTTCTCCTCCTGCCCCCAATCCCTACCAGCATCAGGATCTTTTCCAATGAGTCAACTCTTCCCATGAGGTGGCCAAAGAACTGGAGCTTCAGTTTTAGCATCATTTCTTCCAAAGAAATCCCAGGGTTGACCTCCTTCAGAATGGACTGGTTGGATCTCCTTGCACTCCAAGGGACTCTCAAGAGTCTTCTCCAACACCACAGTTCAAAAGCATCAATTCTTCTGAACTCAGCCTTCTTCACAGTCCAACTCTCACATCCATACATGACCACAGGAAAAACCATAGCCTTGACTAGACGGACCTTAGTCGGCAAAGTAATGTCTCTGCTTTTGAATATGCTGTCTAGGTTGGTCATAACTTTTCTTCCAAGTAGTAAGCATCTTTTAATTTCATGGCTGAAATCACCATCTGCAGGGTTTTGGAGCCCCCCCCCAAAAAAGTCTGACACTGTTTCTACGGTTTCCCCATCTATTTCCCATGAAGTGATAGGGCCAGATGCCATGATCTTTGTTTTCTGAATGTTGAGCTTTAAGCCAACTTTTTCACTCTCCTCTTTCACTTTCAACAAGAGGCTTTTTAGCTCCTCTTCACTTTCTGCCATAAGGGTGGTGTCATCTGCATATCTGAGGTTATTGATATTTCTCCCGGCAATCTTGATTCCAGCTTGTGTTTCTTCCAGTCCAGCGTTTCTCATGATGTACTCTGCATAGAAGTTAAATAAGCAGGGTGACAATATACAGCCTTGACGTACTCCTTTTCCTATTTGGAACCAGTCTGTTGTTCCATGTCCAGTTCTAACTGTTGCTTCCTGATCTGCATACAGATTTCTCAAGAGGCAGGTTAGGTGGTCTGATATTCCCATCTCTTTCAGAATCTTCCACAGTTTATTGTGATCCACACAGTCAAAGGCTTTGGCATAGTCAATAAAGCAGAAATAGATGTTTTTCTGGAATTCTCTTGCTTTTTCCATGATCCAGCGGATGTTGGCAATTTGATCTCTGGTTCCTCTGCCTTTTCTAAAACCAGCTTGAACATCAGGGAGTTCACGGTTCATGTATTGCTGAAGTCTGGCTTGGAGAATTTTCAGCATTACTTTACTAGCGTGTGAAATGAGTGCAATTGTGCAGTAGTTTGAGCATTCTTTGGCATTGCCTTTCTTTCGCATTGGAATGAAAACTGACCTTTTCCAGTCCTGTGGCCACTGCTGAGTTTTCCAGATTGCTGGCATATTGAGTGCATCATCTTTCAGAATTTGAAACAGCTCAACTGGAATTCCATCACCTCCACTAGCTTTATTCGTAGTGATGCTTTCTAAGGCCCACTTGACTTCACATTCCAAGATGTCTGGCTCTAGATTAGTCATCACATCATCATGATTATCTGGGTCATGAAGATCTTTTTTGTACAGTTCTTCCGTGTATTCTTGCCACCTCTTCTTAATATCTTCTGCTTCTGTTAGGTCCATACCATTTCTGTCCTTTATCGAGCCCATCTTTGCATGAAATGTTCCCTTGGTATCTCTGATTTTCTTGAAAAGATCTCTAGTCTTTTCCATTCTGTTCCTTTCCTCTATATCTTTGCATTGATTGCTGAAGAAGGCTTTCTTATCTCTTCTTGCTATTCTTTGGAACTCTGCGTTCAGATGCTTATATCTTTCCTTTTCTCCTTTGCTTTTTGCCTCTCTTCTTTTCACAGCTATTTGTAAGCCCTCCCCAGACAGCCATTTTGCTTTTTTGCATATCTTTGCCATGGGGATGGTCTTGATCCCTGTCTCCTGTACAATGTCACAAACCTCATTCCATAGTTCATCAGGCACTCTGTCTATTAGATCTAGACACTTAAATTTATTTCTCACTTCCCAACCTTTATTTCTTATCTGTGTTCCATACTAGAATGAGTTCTTTATGGGAAGAGAGATTTGTGTTGCTCAGTGTTTTATCATAAACAGTTCTGGCACATAGTTAGGACTCAAGTATATGTTGAATAGATTAGACACATCATAGTATAATAGATAGACAAACAGGTAAACAGAAAGAAACCTTGTAATCAATATGTTTATAAGCATGACATGGGCATCACAGCTTCTTTGTTTCATGACTTTAAAAAAGTTTTTTAAAGTCAACCATACTTTGTATTTATGGGGTTCGCAGAGGGCATTAGTGGTAAAGAATCCTGCCAATGCAGGAGACACAAGAGATGCAAGTTCAATCCCTGAATTGGGAAGATACCCTGTAGTAGGAAATGGCTCCCCCTACTCCAGTATTCTTGCCTGGAAAATTCATGCAGCAGTGGAGCCTGATGGGCTACAGTCCATGAGGCCGCAAAAAGTCAGACATGACTGAGCACACACACACACACACACACACACACACACACATTATACTTACATTGATATCATGAAGAAATAGGCTTCTAAAATAAAAAGTAAAGTTGATTACCAAAGTTCAAGTATCAAAAAATATTTAATTATATCTCTATAACACCCAGTGATCTTCTCTGGTGTCTCCTCAGTGGTAAAGAATCCACCTGCCAATGCAGGAGACACAGGTTTAATCCCTAGGTTGGGAAGATTCCCTTAAAGTAAGAAATGGTAGTCCACTCTAGTAGTCTTGCCTGGTCAGAGGAGCCTGGCAGGCTACAGTCACAAAAGAGATGGACATGACTTAGCAACTAAACAACAAAAACAACACCCAATATCTGATAAATTCAGATAATATTGGCTATTTTGGTCTCCTTGCAGAAAAACTACTGGCCTGAATGAAACTAGAGTCACAAAAAGTGTCTTGATCTCTTACTGTCAGAAGACTCTGTGGCTAAGAAGTGGAAGAGTTTTAGGTTATTAAGCTTTATGAAGAACATTCAGTTTGACTCTGGTGTTTACATTTTACTTGTCTTTAAAGTGTTGTTCAGCAAAATATCAAAAAAGTATTTGTTGTTCAGTCTCTCATTCATGTCCAGCTCTTTGGGAACCCATGGACTGCAGCATACCAGGCTTCCCTATCCTTCACCATCTCCCAGAGTTTGCCAAACTCATGTCCAAAGCTCAAACTCATGAATTTGCTCAGAGTTTGCTCAAACTCATGTCTCAATTCAGAGGGAGAGGTGGTGGTCCCAGAGGTCTGTGGGCAGTCCTCATGCCAAACTCATGGGGCAGACAGAAGGAAACAATTTCCTTCATTTTTCTTGGTCTACTTAGGTCCTTTTCCTCCTCACAGTCACTGTAGTCTCTCCTTAGAGAGAGTGATGAGTCCCTTCTGCTCCGTTACATGTGGTCAAACCGTCTACCTCCTCTGCCAGAAAGGTCACACTGTCCCAGTGCTACAGTTGCCACTGCTTTCTCTGCTTCTACCACCTCTGCGACTGCCACACGCCATGCTCAGCAGCCCCCTCCATGGTCCAATCCATAAAATGCAAAAGCACAGATGGGTAGATCTTTCAGGTATCCTGATACGCTGTGCAGAGGTGTTTTGTTGTGTTTTTGACACAGATGTCTATTAGTTGTGAGTTAATTGAAGGAGTACAGGAAAAAAACTCATGTTTCCATGATTCTGATGCCATTCAAAAGAACATTTTTTTAAGTCCCATTATGATTTTTTTTTTTTTTTTGCACCACAAAAGAATTTGGTCCAGTTTCTATAGGTTGGTAGAGATTCATGCATTTGTCAAGAGTTGGGTGTTCACACTTTGTGTTGATATTGTTTATTTTCATCATGAAAATGAAATACACTTTGAGAGGTTTTACACACCATTAAGCATTAGTGTACATGACTAGTTTTGCTCTTTCTTCTCTAATTATTATAATTTTGAGATAGATCAAGTATGGCAATGTTTTGAGTAAGTCAAAACCAATGGTAAAAAGAGAATTATAAACATGTCATGGTAAATGGTAAAATCTAAAGACAATCTATAAGATTTTTTTAAATGTATTTGAAATAAAATGCTTCCCAAAGTATGTACTTTGGGAGTTCTTATAAACATCAGCCTAGAAACAATCTACCACAACAAATATGACAAAATTACAGTGCACTTACTATTTTTAGCATGTTTATATAACTACAAGATGCACTTCAAAATATTTAAAGATTTTCATTTAATCCAAATTTTTAAACATGATATTGTAAATCATTTTGAATTTTCTTCAACATAATGTATTTTTCTTATATTATTTAAGATGAACTTTATCACTTGCTAAATGGAAAATAAGTGATTTTTAAAAATTCCTTGTATATCAGAATTATTTTTGACTGCAGCTAACAGAACACATAACTTACTCTGATATGTGTTTCACATTTTTAGAAAGCTAGCAGCAGGGACTACTCTGAGTAGCTCTTGGCTTTTCCTCATGGTCTCAGTGTAGTGTAGCATATTGCAGAATCTAAAGCATTACATTCTTACATGATACCCCCACACACACACACACACACACACTCACACACACACAAAGGCAGCATTCTTAATCCACTTGTCTTTTTCAGGGAAGGAATTGATGCCCAGAAGTCTTAAACAGATATTCCCTATATCATTAGCCAGAACTCTGTCATATGCCTGTCTCTAGACTAATTGCTGGAAAAGGAAAATAAGAATGTCATTGTAGAATTCACCCTGAGGTAATCCAACAGTGACAGACTTTATTTTCTTGGGCTCCAGAATCAGTGCAGATGGTGACTGCACCCATGAAACTAAAAGACACTTGCTGCTTAGAAGAAAAGCTATGACAAATCTAGATAACATATTAAAAAGCAGAGACATTACTTTGCTAAAAAGGGTCCATATAGTCAAAGCTGTAGTGTTTCCAATAGTCATGTATGGATGTGAGATATGGACCATGAGGAATGCTAAGTGCCTGAAGAATCAATGCTTTTGAGCTGTGGTATTGGAGAAGGCTCTTAAGGGTCCCTTGGACTGCAATGAGATCAAATCAGTCAATCCTAAAGGAAATCAATCCTGAATATTCATTGGAATGACTGATGCTGAAGCTGAAGCTCCAATACTTTGGCCATCTAATGAGAAAGGCTGACTCATTAGAAAAGACCCTGATGCTGGGAAAGATTGAAGGCAGGAGGACAAGGAACAACAGAGAATGAGATGGTTGGATGGCATTACTGACTCAATAGACATGAATTTGAGTAAGTTCTGGGAGCTGGTGTTGGACAGGGAAGCCTGGCATGCTGCTGTCCATTGGGTTGCAAAGAATCAGGTATGACTGAGCAACTAAACTAGACTGAATCCAACCCTCTGGGCTATGCACTTTACTATAAACCCTGTTGGAAATCTGTTAGCAAGAAAATAAAGGGAAGAATGGCTCTTGGGAAAGCAACCAAATGCACCTAGCATACATATAAAAATATAATTAAATACTGTATTAAAAGAAAATGTATAATATAATATTTAGGCATATCAAATCATAACTGGCATTATTCAAAATGGAAAAACATGCATTTTTCATATGTCATGCAATAAAAGAACAGACTTTTAAAAACCATCAGTGGAATTGATATGACTTTTTTGAAAGGGCTTCCCAAAAGAGAGGATGTGGATGACTCTGCAAATATGGAAACAAGTAAAATATTTCAAGATCAAAATGATCCAAGTTTCCATTTTGTTTTATCATCACATGGCTTGTCTGTAGTATTTACAACTTGCAAAAAAAATACAAGTGTTCCACCTGACACATTATAATAAAAATTGAAAATCATATGTGCTTTCAATATTACAACTGAAAAAGAGCATGGGTTTACTAACTAGGATAATTGGATTCTCAGCTCAGTGATACTGATAATCCTTCCTGATCAGGAGCTCTGTGAAAACAAAGCTCTCATTTCATCCAGGTTTCATTTCTAATAAAGCTCACCTATGAAGGGCATATGGATGTTCTTAGTATACAATTGTTAAGAAGTGTGAGACTTATAGTAATAGATCAGTCTTTCACATCTTGGCTTAACTTAAAACTCTAGGAAAGTTGCCTTTCTTATTTTTTTAAGTATAAAATACGCACATAAAGGAAGCCTGGTGCTGTACCTCTTTGTGCAGGCTGGGTATCAAGGAAAACTTTTTATATTTGCAATTTTGGTATAACAACTTTTCTTCAAGATGAAGATATACTTCTTTCTGGATGAGAGCATCAAATTTATAACATCATCCTGACACCCTGATTAAAGAAACTATCTCTTCCTTATTGGGCAAATCAGGAGATAGTACATAAGGTGATCAAGGCAAAGCCTCCCCTAGAATTCAAATCCTGGGTTTTAAAATGGTTGCAGAGACTGATAATATTATTTCCAGATGTTCTTATTTAAGAACTTCATGATGATTTTATTTCCTTTCTCATGGGCTCCCTATTAGATTTTAGCCTGGATTTCCAGCCTATACTCTGTTCTATAAACAGTCGATATTTTTCCTTTAAAGAAATTCCTTTTTTAGCAAGGGAATAAAGGCTAATTTTTGTAGCTTAACCCTCCAAACTTGTATGATATTATGGCCTGCTTGTAAGAATTATAAATTATGCTCCTCCTATGGCAATTTTTAAGTAATTTTGTTAGCATATTATTAAATCATCATATTTTTAATGCAAATTTTTAACATTTATATAAAACAATGTCAGATTTGGGGATAAACTTGCTAAAGAGCTACAAGTAAAATACATATTTAGAAAATGTAATTATAACATGGTTTTTCAGAAGTAAATCTTCATCATAAAGACACAGATTTGCAATACACTAAATACCAATTTATTAAATTCCTTCCATCAGTAGTTGAACCAATACTGGCTTGTAAATATTGATGAATTGCTGTGTATATTATATATGGCAACACATATTGGATTTCCATACATTTGGTTTTAAATGTTTTACAAATATTTTAAATTCCTTGAAGACAATTGTTAACAATACAAAAATAATAGGTCTCAGTAAACCTCAACATAGACGTTTTCATATTTTAACCTATACCTATTCCTATACCTCACAACTGCGCTCATCTGACACACTAGTAAAGTAATGCTCAAAATTCTCCAAGCCAAGCTTCGACAATACGGGAATCGTGAACTTCCAGATGTTCAAGCTGGTTTTAGGAAAGGCAGAGGAACCAGAGATCAAATTGCCAACATCCGCTGGATCATGGAAAAAGCAAGAGAGTTCCAGAAAAACATCTATTTCTGCTTTATTGACTATGCCAAAGCCTTTGACTGTGTGGATCACAATAAACTGTGGAAAATTCCAAAAGAGATGGGAATACCAGGCCACCTGACCTGCTGCTTGAGAAACCTCTATGCAGGTCAGGAAGCAATAGTTCGAATTGGACATGGAACAACAGACTGGTTCGAAATAGGAAAAGGAGTATGTCAAGGCTGTATATTGTTACCCTGCTTATTTAACTTATATGCAGAGTACATCATCAGAAACGCTGGGCTGGAAGAAGCACAAACTGGAATCAAGATTGCCAGGAGAAATATCAGTCACCTCAGATATGCAGATGACACCATTATGGCAGAAAGTGAAGAGGACCTAAAAAGTCTCTTGATGAAAGTGAAAGTGGAGAGTGTAAAAGTTGGCTTAAAGCTCAACATTCAGAAAATGAAGATCATGGCATCTGGCTCCATCACTTCATGGGAAATAGATGGGGAAACAGTGTCAGACTTTATTTTGGGGACTCCAAAATCACTGCAGATGGTGATTTCAGCCATGAAATTAAAAGATCCTTACTCCTTGGAAGAAAAGTTATGACCAACCTAGATGGCATATTCAAAAGCAGAGACATTACTTGCCAACAAAGGTCCATCTAGTCAAGGCTATGGTTTTTCCAGTAGTCATGTATGGTTGTGAGAGTTGGACTGTGAAGAAGGATGAGTGCCAAAAAATTGATGGTTTTGAACTGTGGTGTTGGAGAAGACTCTTGAGAGTCCCTTGGACTGCAAGGAGATCCAACCAGTCCATTCTGAAGGAGATCAACCCTGGGATTTCTTTGGAAGGAATGATGCTAAAGCTGAAACTCCAGTTCTTTGGCCACCTTATGCGAAGAGTTGATTCATTGGAAAAGACTCTGATGCTGGGAGGGATTGGAGGCAGGAGGAGAAGGGGACGACCGAGGATGAGATGGCTGGATGGCATCACTGACTCGATGGACATGAGTTTGAGTGAACTCCCGGATTTGGTGATGGACAGGGAGGCCTGGCATGCTGCAGTTCATGGGGTCGCAAAAAGTCAGACACGACTGAGTGACCGAACTGAACTGAACTGATTCCTATTCAGATATAGGTACAAGATTCTGACTTATGTTGCATTTATCAGTTGGTACTTTCCTTCTTCAGTATGAAATTAAGCAATTTTCTCAACCTTGAGACTCTAATAATAACTGCCTCCATCAGTCCAATTTTGTCAAAACTTCATTTGTAATTCAAATGATAAAAATAATTTGCTTTCAACAAAGTACATTTCAAGGCCACTCAACCTTTTGAAGAAAATACTCCATTCCCACAGTCAACTATCAGATTTTTTTCTCTTATAACTTTAAAACTTTTAATGAGATCTTCTTTTCTTTCTTTAGTTGTGGCTCACTACTTCTCTTGCTTAGAGTTTCATAATCATGATTCCAAACCACATTGGGAACCATTGCTTTACCTAGTGAAACAAATATTGTGATAGCTCTTCACAAAATTATGTGCCTTGGTTAATACGATGTGTACTATCATGCATACAAAGTGATAGACATGATAGTATCCAAGGACCATGGAGCTGAAATTTAAGGGTATTTTCACTGGAAAGCATCATTACATTTTTACTAGCATAGTCTAACAAATTAAAAAGTTTGAAGAATTTGTAATGAATACAAGTGTTAGAAAATGCACATTTATTCAAATTTCTCCCAGATGGTAATCCCATACCTTCCAATATAACTCATGAGGTAGAGATTTTCCTTGAAGTAGGAATATAACAGAACATAAGATCTACAAATTGTAGACCTCAGCCCAACTTATGTTTTCTTTAATTCTTATTTTGATGTTTTTTGATCAAATATTGGATTTGTAGTTAGAAAATTCATTTCTCCCACAGGTAGGAATAAATCTTTTAGTATTGTCTGTTTATTTTAGAACTACTAGATTATTTTTCAGTTAACTTGCCACTAGATCATTGATTCTCAAACTTGACTGTTCATTAGAGTCACCAGGTTGCATTCAAACATTCTCAAGCTTGGTAACATTCTGCTATTCTGATTTAATTAGCTTGATTAGAGACGTAGAAATCATATTTTTAAAAGCTCCTTCAAGTGATTCCAATGTGCATATAGGACTGAGAATCATCACCATAAGAGCTTCATGATTGTTGACTAAAGATGCAATCCATGGAAAGAAATGTGAGCCTCGGGGGTCCAAAACTTTGATTTCTATATTGATAAAACTTAATACTCTAATTGTGGCTACTTATACCATTGCACAGTGAAATCTTCTACAGACTGTTTTTTCCTTTCTCAGAATTCACAGGTAGGCCATAGATATTATCCCAGTTATTCTGTTTTTGGTCAAAATAATTCTTAAATTATGTTATGCAAATAGTATGCTACTGTTATTAAAACCTGAGAACACCAGTATAACCCCTACAATGATAAATTATTGAATAGGGTTCCTAATTTAATATTTTTAATACTCTGATCTGTCTGTTCAAATATCATGCTGATCTAGTTTTCTGTATTGACTGATTTTTTTTAAAGGTAGGGTAACTTTTAGGAGGGTAACTTTTAGGGAATTACTTTTTAAAGTTAACCTGGTTGTACCATTAAACAGTTCTAAACAAGAAGAACTCAAAAAAACAAAAACAAAAAAAGAACTCATACTTATTGTATTCCATTCAGATAATGGAAAATGTAATATGAATTATTATAATAAGATATATGCCTCACATGGGCTTCCCTGGTGGCACAGTGGTAAAAAATCCACCTGCCAATGCTGTAGACAAGGGTTTGACCCCTGGGTCAGGAAGATCCCCTGAAGAAAGAAATGGCAAACCTCTCTAGTATTCTTGCCTGGGAACTCCCATGGACAGAGGAGCCTGGAGGGCTGTAGTCCATGGGGTCTCAAGAGGTAGACATGATTTAGTGACTAACAAAATGCCTGACATGTTCAGCCTTGTTCTGTTGTTTTACATCATCTCTAATTCATGAAACAATCTTGCAAAGGAGGCATTATATTGTCCACTTCATAAGTGAAATAACAAAACATTGTCTGAGTTATGTTCATACAGTCAGAAAGTAGCAGATTCATAAAGCTTTTAGAAAGCAGTAGGGGAGACTTCTTTTAACCTCAAATCTGTAATTCATTCATTTTACCATGATTAATCAATATTCCTGGAAAATTAAACAGGTCTGTTTTGTTATTGAAAGTGGCCAGTAGCATCAACATGTATAATGTAGAAAAATAATAATAATATCTCCTTTATTAAAGAATATAGAAAGAAAATGTAAGTAATCAATGCCAATTTCTAACACCAGGTAATCCTCATATTTATTGAAACCTTAAACTTTTTTTCAGAAGATCTTGCTACCTTTTTCTTCTTCATATCCCCAATCTGCAAAGTCTCACACACAAAGCCCAGTAAAGGAAGGAACTGGTTTGAAACACAAACTCCCTTCCCCAAGGGAAAGTAGGGTAAAAATACATAAGATCAAATCTCCTATTGGTAATAATAACTAACAAAAGATACAAGGAATGCCCCTTAACCTATGAGTTATTTTCAGCATGATTCACCTGGTGTCTAGGTTGTTTATAGCAAACAAACATGGAACTTATTGATATATGAGGCATGGAACTCTGGAAAATGTTCATAATGTATATAATCATTGGAGTATAAAACTGATCATCTATGACCTAAATAGCTTCTATTGGCTAAGTAATACCCTGCATGAACCACCTAAAAGCTTATACATAAAATGTGGACCAGAGCACCACTTAAAAGAAAGAAGGACGTACCCATAGAGATGTGTACCCATCTGTACCTTTCAGTTTTCTGTATCTTATTTTTGGTGTCATTTGAATTAGTTATAATATTGTAAAGATCAGATAATAAGACTTATTTGATAAGCACCCACATAATGAAATATTAAAGAATAAATTTAACAATCTATGCACATGGTTTATAAGAAGAAAACTATACAACTATCAGTGAATCAAAGAAGATATAAATAAACAGAAATATTACATGTTCAATATTAAGCAGAAAATATTGGTAAGATGTCAATTCTTATCCACATGTTCTACAGATTCAATATAATTCCAATATAGTTCCAGCAACTTATTTTGACAACATCAACAAACTGATTCTAATGATTATATGCAAAGGCAAAAGACTCATTATAGCCAACATATCACTGAAACAGAAGAAATTTGGAGGACTAACTCTACAAAAGTCTAATAATCAAGTCAGCATAGTATTAATAAAAGAAGACACAAACAGATCAATGAAACAGAACAGAAAATGCAAGAATAGATCTATGAAATATAATCACCTGACATTTGACCAAGAAACAAAAGCAATTCAATGGAGAAAAGGTAGATTTTGCAATAAATGATAGGAACTGAACATCAATATGAGAAAGCAACGAAAAATAATAAATCTCGACACAGGTCTTAAGGTTTCATAAAAATTAACACAAAGAGGGTCACAGACATAAATGTAAACCACAAACATAAAATTTATATAGGAATATAGAATAAAATGTAGAGAAGGAAATGGCAACCCACTCCAGTGTTCTTGCCTGGAGAATCCCAGGGACAGGGGAGCCTGGTGGGCTGCCGTCTCTGGGGTCGTACAGAGTTGGCCACAACTGAAGCAACTTAGCAGCAGAATAAAATGTAAGTAACAGTGGGATTAAAATGAGTTTTTCATTACAGCACCAAAAGCATGATCCACAAAAGGCAATGTTTTCTTTCATTCACTAAAAACTTTTATCCCATACGTTAAAAACTTTTGCTAAGGAAAATATAATATTAAGATAATTTTTTTAAAACATAGACTTTTCATAAAAATTAACACAAAGAGGGTCACAGACATAAATGTAAACCACAAACATAAAATTTATATAGGAATATAGAATAAAATGTAGAGAAGGAAATGGCAACCCACTCCAGTGTTCTTGCCTGGAGAATCCCAGGGACAGGGGAGCCTGGTGGGCTGCCGTCTCTGGGGTCGTACAGAGTTGGCCACAACTGAAGCAACTTAGCAGCAGAATAAAATGTAAGTAACAGTGGGATTAAAATGAGTTTTTCATTACAGCACCAAAAGCATGATCCACAAAAGGCAATGTTTTCTTTCATTCACTAAAAACTTTTATCCCATACGTTAAAAACTTTTGCTAAGGAAAATATAATATTAAGATAATTTTTTTAAAACATAGACTGAAAGAAAATATTTACAAATCAAATAACTGATAAAGTATTTATATCCAAAATACATGAAAAGTCAGAGATGAAGGTATTAAAAATAGATGCCAACAAGGAATTATATATTAGAATAATAAAATACCACTGTACACCTATAAGAAAAACTAAAATTCAATAATATAGCAATCTTAAACAATGGTAAGAATATGGAGCAACAGGACATCTCACTCACTGTGGAAATGAAAGATATTACAGTCAATCTGAAAGACAGACTGACAGTTTCCTATAAAACTAAACATAGCTTGGTGTAAAATCCACCAATTATAGTACTATGTATTTACCCAACTGAACTGAAAAATTATGATCATAAAACTCATATACATAAATGTTTATAACAACTTTATAATTGCCAAGACTTGATGCTGACACCCAAGAGAATGCACTGGTCATAGAAAACACCCTCTTCCAACAACACAAGAGAAGATTCTACACATGGACATCACCAGATGGTCAACACTGAAATCACACTGATTATATTCTTGCAGCCAAAGATGGAGAAACTCTATACAGTTAGTAAAAACAAGACCAGGAGCTGACTGTGGCTCAGTTCCTGACCTCCTTATTGCCAAATTCAAACTTAAATTGAAGAAAGTAGGGAAAACCGCCAGACCATTCAGGTATGAATCAAATCCCTTATGATTATGCAGTAGAAGTGACAAATAGATTTAAGGGATTAGATCTGATAGAAAGAGTGCCTGAAGAACTATGGACGGAGGTTCATGACATTGTACAGGAGACAGGGATCAAGACCATCCCACGGCAAAGATGCAAAAAAGCAAAATGGCTGTCTGAGGAGGCCTTAGAAGTAGCTGTGAAAAGAAGAGAAGCTAAATGCAAAAGAGAAAAGGAAAGATATGCCCATTTGAATGCAGAGTTCCAAAGAATAGCAAGAAGAGATAAGAAAGCCTTCCTCAGTGATCAATGCAAAGATACAGAGGAAAACAATAGAATGGGAAAGACTAGAGATCTCCTCAAGAAAATCAAAGATACTAAGGGAATATTTCATGCAAAGATGGGCACAATAAAGGACAGAAATGGTATGGACCTAACAAAAGCAGAAGATGTTAAGAAGAGATGGCAAGAATACACAGAAGAACTATACAAAAAAGATCTTCATGACCCAGATAATAATGATGGTATGATCACTCACCTAGAGCCACACATCCTGGAATGAGAAGTCAAGTTTGCCTTAGGAAGCATTACTATGAACAAAGCTAAAGGAGATGATGGGATTCCAGCTGAGCTATTTCAAATCCTGAGAGAAAGTGTTGCACTCAATAGGCCAGCAAATCTGGAAAACTCAGCAGTGGCCACAGGACTGGAAAGGGTCAGTTTTAAACCCAATCCCAAAGAAAGGCAATGTCAAACAATGCTCAAACTACCACACAATTGCACTCATCTCACAGGCTAGTAAAGTAATGCTCAAAATTCTCCAAGCCAGGCTTTCACAGTACCTGAACTGTGAACTGCTAGATGTTCAAGTTGGATACAGAAAAGGCAGAGAACCAGAGATCAAATTGCCAACATCCATTGGATCATCAGGAACCTCCATTCCTAGTTCATCAGGGACTATGTCTGTCAGATCTAATCCCTTAAATCTACTTCTCACTTCCACTGTATAGTCATAAGGGATTTGATTTAGGTCATATCTAAAGGTTTTCCCCACTTTCTTCAATTTCAGTCTGAATTTGGCAATAAGGAGTTCATGATCTGAGCCACAGTCAGCTCTTGGTCTTGTTTTTGTTGACTGTATAGAGCTTCTCCATCTTTGGCTACAAAGAATATAATCAATCAGATTTCAGTGTTGACCATCTGGTGATGTCCATGGGTAAAGTCTTCTCTTGTGTTGTTGAAAGAGGGTGTTTGCTATGACCAGTGCATTCTCTTGGCAGAACTCTATTAGCCTTTGCCCTGCTTCATTCTATACTCCAAGATCAAATTTGCCTGTTACTCCACGTGTTTCTTGACTTCCTGCTTTTAGATTCCATTCCCCTATAATGAAAAGGACATCTTTTTTGGGTACTAGTGCTAGAAGGTTTTATAGGTCTTCATAGAACTGTTCAACTTCACCAGTCCCATCCACAACTGGGTATTGTTTTTTCTTTGGCTCCATCCCTTCATTCTTTCTGGAGTTATTTCTCCACTGATCTCCTATAGTATATTGGGCAACTACCGACCTGGGGAGTTCATCTTTAAGTGTCCTATCTTTTTGCCTTTTCACACTATTCATGAAGTTCTCAAGGCAAGAATACTGAAGTGGTTTGCCATTCCTTTCTCCAGTGGATCACTTTCTATCATCTGGACTAGATCTGATAGATAGAGTGCCTGATGAACTATGGATAGAGGATAATGACATTGTACAGGAGATAGGAATCAAGACCATCCCCAAGAAAAAGAAATGCAAAAAAGCAAAACAGCTGTCTGAGGAAGGCTTACAAACAGCTGTGAAAAGGAGAAGCCAAAAGCAAAGAAGAAAAAGAAAGATATGCCCATTTTATTGCAGAGTTCCAAAGAATAGCAAGGAGGATAAGAAAATCTTCCTCAGTGATCAATGCAAAGAAATAGAGGAAACCAATAGAATGGGAAAGATTTCTTGAAATCTCTTCAAGAAAATTAGACATATCAAGGGAACATTTCATGCAAAGATGTGCTCAATAAAGGACAGAAATGGTAGGGACCTAACAGAAACAGAAGATATTAAGAGGTGGCAAGAATAAACAGAAGAACTGTATAAAAAAGATCTCCATGACCAAGATAATTATGACAGTGTGGTCACTCACCTAGAGCCAGACATCCTGGAATGTGTGGTCAAGTGGGCCTTAGGAAGCATCACTGTGAACAAAGCTAGTGGAGGTGATGGAATTCCAGTTGAATTATTTCAAATCTTAAAGATGATGCTGTGAAAGTGCTGCATTCAATAGGCCAGCAAATTTAGAAACCTCAGCAGTGGCCACAGGACTGGAAAAGGTCAGTTTTCATTCCAATCCCAAAGAAAGACAATGCCAAAGAATGCTCAAACTAGAACACAATTGCCCTCATCTCACACGCTAGTAAAGTAATGCTCAAAATTCTCCAAGCCAGGCTTCAGCAATACGTGAACTGTGAATTTTCAGATGTTCAAGGTGGTTTTAGCAAAGGCAGAGGAACCAGAGATCAAATTGCGAACATCCACTGGATTGTTGAAAAAGCAAGAGAATTCCAGAAAAACATCTATTTCTGCTTTATTGACTATGCCAAAGCCTTTGACTGTGTGGATCACAATAAACTGTGGAAAATTCTGAAAGAGATGGGAATACCAGATGACTTGACCTCCCTCTTGAGAAACCTGTATGCAGATAAGGAAGCAACAGTTAAAACTGGACATGGAACAACAGACTGGTTCCAAATAGGAAAAGGAGTACATCAAAGCTGTATATTGTCACCCTGCTTATTTAACTTATATGCAGAGTACATCATGAGAAACGCTTGCTGAAGGAAGCATAAGCTGGAATCAAGATTGCTGGGAGAAGTATCAGTAACCTCAGATATGCAGGTGACACCATCCTTTGGCAGAAATTGAAGAACTAAAGAGCCTCTTGAATAAAGTGAAAGAAGAGAGTGACAAAGTTGGCTGAAAGCTCAACATTCAGTAAACTAAATTCATAGCATCCAGTCCCATAACTCCATGGCAAATAGATGGGGAAACAGTGGAAATAGGGGCTGACTTTATTTTTTGGGGGCTGCAAAATCAGTGCAGATGGTATTTGCAGCTATGAAATTAAAAGATGGTTGCTCCTTGGAAGGAAAGTTATGACCAACCTGGACAGCATATTAAAAAGCAGAGACATTACTTTGCCAACAAAGTCCATCTAGTCAAGACTATGGTTTTTCCAGTGGTCATGTATGGATGTGAGAGTTGGACTATAAAGAAATCTGAGAACCAAAGAATTGATGCTTTTGAACTGTGGTGTTGGAGAAGACTCTTAATAGTCCCTTGGACTGCAAGGAGATCCAACCAGTCCATTCTAAAGGAGATCACTCCTGGGTGTTCATTAGGACTGATGTTGAAGCTGAAACTAATACTTTGGCCCCCTGATGCAAAGAATTGGCTCATTTGAAAATATCCTAGTGCTGGGAAAGATTGAGGGCAGAAGGGGATGACAGAGGATGAGATAGTTGGATGGCATCACTGACTCAATGGACATGGGTTTGGGTGGACTCCAATTGGTGATGGACAGAGAGGCCTGGTATGCTGCAGTTCATGGGATCGCAAAGAGTCGGACATGATGGAGCAACTTACCTGAACTGAACTGAAGCTGACACCATACCCTTCAATATATAGGTGAATGTATCAAAATATAGTGGTATAAGAATTGTATTCTGTGGTCATA
This sequence comes from Aepyceros melampus, assembly GCA_006408695.1. Classification (NCBI taxonomy): domain Eukaryota; kingdom Metazoa; phylum Chordata; class Mammalia; order Artiodactyla; family Bovidae; genus Aepyceros; species Aepyceros melampus. The sequence continues at coordinate 149,090 of SJXQ01004419.1, read as the reverse complement.
TGCACATATAAACAATAAAAGAATGGACTGATAGTCACCTGCATATATAAACAATAGACAAATTCTGTCTGTACATTCCTTACCTTCTCTCATTCTCTCATTCACCATTACATGTCCTGGAATTATACAGGGACTCCATTAATTCTCTCTCTTGGACTTTCTAGAGAGTGATTTAGTCACCATGTCTCCTGTTGCCTCTTAAAAATAACGATATCACTAACATAGGGATGCTATTGTCATATTGATACATAATTAATTTCATGATTTTCTATAACTATTATTGCATTCAGAAACATTAATGAGCACTTATATAGCAGGTAGTGCTGCAAGTTCTTTTTACCAGTAACATCTTTTATCATGACAGCAATTAAATGATAAACTTAAAATGATCATTTCTTTTTTACAAGGGAAGAAACCAAGGATTTGAAAGGCTAAATAATCAGCCCAAAATCACAGCTAATGAGCAGTATAGTCAGACAGTGTGAATTCAGAGTCTTACTGCCTCTGCTTTGCTGCACAGAGAGCTGCTCTCCAATATTCCAGAAGTGGAACTAATATGACATGCATTGTGGTGTAACAAAGACTGAAATGGACAAGAAACCAGACATCTTATATAATTTTCCCCTGTCACTTGAGTTTTCAGAAAATTTGAAAGGTTTTAATTTATAAAACATAACTAAGTCTATCCTAAAAATAATGTGAATATCTCTTGAGAGGCTGTATATTAGAGTATATGAAATAGTCGTTAGGCTGGAAACCACTACAAGCATAAATTCTTATTGTGATATAATAGAGTAAAAACATAAACCCCAAGGGTATAGTGCAAAGTATCTTGACGAATGTATATAACCAAAACCACATTGAAAATATAGAGCATAACTATTATCTTAGATGGCCCCTCATGCCATCTATCATCCTCCAGTAGCCTCCCCATAGAAGTTCTTGAATATTATTAACATAGAATCATACTGTGTGTACTTTTAGGTCTGGCTTCATTGCTGACTATAATGTTTTGAGAGTCATATCTATTTTAGCATATATTACTAGTTATTACCAGTTTGTTCCACCTAATCTTTGAGAATTCCATTGCATAAATTGACAAATTCATTTACCTGTTCTGCTAATAATGGATATTTTATTGCTTCCAATACTTTCCTATATTGAATAAAGCTAAAATGAATAATTGTAAAAATGCATCCTGAGGACATATGTGTTTTCCATTCTTTTCTACAAATACTTAGGATGGACTTAGGATGGGAACTACTGAATCAAAAGGTAGGTGCATAGTTAACTTTATAACTATTTAACAAATAATTTTGCATAGTAACTTGATGATTGGACACTTCTATGTCTAATCTTATTTGAAATTTCTACTTGTCCCATCATCTTCTCAAACATTTGGTATTGCTAGTCACTTTATTTTAGAGGTTTTACTGGGTATATCATGATATATAATTATGTCTTTAATTTACCTTTTTCTGATGAAAACAATGTTGACCATCTTTCCATATGTTTATGAGTGCTAATATAACCTCTTTTGGAAATATTACAATTATAATCAAGACTTGATAGCACTAGTGTAAAGCTAAATAAATAAAGTAATAACACTGATAGTCCAGAAAGAGATTCAAATGTATATGGACATATAATTTTTAACTGTTACAAGTGAAATATATATATATATATATATATATATATACTCTCAACTAAATAGTATAACATAATCTATATTTTTCTTCCACTTTTATAACTGAGGAGGAGATTTTTCAAATAAGTGCCAATTTATTTGATTAAGAAACTGTTAGTCACTCAGGCACGTTCAACTCTTTGTGAATCCATGGACTGTAGTCTGCCAGACTCCTCTGTCCATGGAATCCTCCAGGCAAGAATATTGAATGAGTTGCCATTCTTTTCTCCCACCTCAGGGATCTTCCCAACCCAGGGGTCAAACCTGCATCTTCCTCATTGCAGGCATATTTTTACCGTGTGAATGTAATATGGTAAAAATTATTCTATTCTCTTATTCACATGCATTTATATGTCTTTCTAATTTTTATTGTAATATTTAATTACTATTTTTGTGAAAAGGGATTTATAAAATTACACTATAATTTAAAAATTATGGTAGAAACATTAAACAAGATTTACTTCTTAAAATTTTAGATGTACAATATAGTATTGTTGGTTGCAAGCACAAAGTTCTACTTCAGATGTCTAGAATATATCTTGCATAATTGAAACTTATATAATGGAGAGTTTAGTAGCAATCCTCCATTTTCCCCTTCCCCAAGCTCCTAGAAACCACCATTCTACTCTCTGCTCCTATGAGTTTGACTATTTTAGGTACTTACAAAAGAGGAATCATGCAGTGTTAGTCTCTCTGTGGTGAGTTCTTATTTCACTTAGCATTCCATTATTCCACCATATGTATGTACCACATTTTCTTTATTCATTCATGTATAGATGAACATTTATATTGGTTCCATATCTTGGCTATTGTGAACAATGCTGCAATGACCACAGTAGCAAATATCTCTTCAAGATTCTGACTTCAATTCTTTCAGATAAATACACACAGATTTGGGATTGCTGGATCATATGATATTCTATTTTTATTTTTTTTAGTAATAGATATACTTTTTATCCATAAGGGCTGTACCATTTTACATTCCCACCAACCATGTACAGGGTTTCGATTTCTCACATATTCACCAACACTTGCGGACTTTTTTTTTTTTTTTGGTTAATAGCCATTCTAGTAAGTATGCTGTGATACCTCATTGTGGTTTAATTTGCATTTCACTGACCATAGAAGAAAAAAAGGTATTTTTACCATAATTAAAAATTGCTTTCTTTCAAAAGATATTGATAATAAACAAGCAAACAACAGACTGGGGAAAATATATTTCCAGCATATATCTAACAAAGGACTCATATCTTAGTTACATAAAGAAATTCAACAAATTGGTTTATAAATACAGGTCTAATAATCATAAGAACCCTTAAGCACTACATAAAATGAGGTATGAACAGAGTTCACATGGAACATTGAATCCCATGCATCTTATTCTCTCTCAGAGGCCCTTTAGGCATCTATGTAATACCTCTGTGGCGGAAAACAAATGCTCAGATGTTGACATTTAAAGTAGAATTATAAATAAAAGAACAATGTTTTTACTTGATGTTTTTTCTCCCTTAGGAAATCTTTCTGGGAAATCTCACTGTCAGAAAAAAAGTTCTGCCTACATCTAAGGATGTTCTGTAGTACCACAAGAATTTTCATTGTCCAAACTTTCACCAGAAGCAACCCTGTCACTGGCTGATATGTGGGCTAACAATGAGAGGTTTAGTGATTGGTTCAAGGCTCCTTTTGAATTGTTATGGATGTGGGAGTATTCTAGTTTTCTGACCAAGTCTAACAAACCTCTACTTATTTCCCTTCTAGAGCAGGATGATAACATAAATATTTCAGGATCTCAGCTCTCAATGAATATTTTGCTCAACTCTCAATAAGCAGTTTTTTGTTTTGGTTTTTTTTTTTCTGTCTGATAGTAGGATAAGTAAGTAAGTAAGTAAAGTCACTCAGTCGAGTCCGACTCTTTGTGACCCCATGGACTGCAGCCCACCAGGCTCCTCAGTCCATGAGATTCTCCAAGCAAGAATACTGGAGTGGGTTGCCATTTCCTTCTCCAGGGGATCTTCCCAACGCAGGGATCGAACTTGGGTCTCCCGCATTGGAGGCAGACGCTTTAACCTCTGAGCCACCAGGGAAGTCCCTGATAGTAGGATAGTCTAGTGAAAGTGAAATACTCACACAGACACACATACCCCCACAAAAATGAAGCTAATTCTTACTACAGTGTCAGAGTATCACATTTCTGATACAAACATAATGGCAACAGGCTCTCACAATTTCCATCATGACTTATCTCACTCAGGATGTTTTATCCAATAAGCATTCTTCATTGCTCTACCTCTGAACATCCAGATTTCTAGCATGGAGGGGACAGTAGTTTATCTACCAGTCTTTTGCAGGCCCTGGTTCTTAAACACTTTAGTATCATTACTACAATGCCTTGTTCATTAAATATTGCCTGAAATAATTTCATTGTCTTAATTTACCATTCTTCTCACAAGTAGTACATTTCAATTAAAAATCTCTGCAGCTTTGCCTTTTTGTTCCACCATACAATTATACTCCAAATGAAATTAATTAATTTTTGTGGGTTTATCTGTAGCCTAGCACTATATCATTATTTGCTAAAAAAGTATATCCTTAAAACATGAAATTCATTGATAAACAACTATGAAGTATAAGTAATTCATAAGTTGGAGGCTTATGAAGAAATAAAATATAATATAGTTACTCTAAGAAATCAGTTGATATCACCAGCACTTTATGCTCCTCTGTTAGCTGCAGTGTGAATGTGTGTGTTTGTGTGTGTTTGGTCCATCCTCCCATCCTCCCACATGCTTAAATAATAATGAAAATTTAAATGTATAGACTTAGTGATATTTTCCTTGACATTTAAAAAACATGCTATACTTATATAAAGAAAATACACAAAGATGGTATGCAGTGTATGGGTCCTCTATTATTAATTGGTACATCACTTATTTCAATGTTCCTTTTAGAGCATTTAAACTACTCATAAGTAATAGATTTTAGGAAAATTTTAAGTATCTAAGTATTCTATTTAAAAAGAAGCATCACATTGAATTTTTAGAAAGCAATTATTTGATTAGTAATGTTAAGTTCTATACTTTCCAATATACATAAATAATAAACTAAGTATATGGCATTCTGTAGTAAACCAAAAAGGAAATTAATCAACCTTTTCATTTAATATGAACAAAGAGGGAACAGAGAAGGTGAACAAAGCATATTCATTAAGGGAACAAATAGGGGAGGATTAGCAATTTTCAATTCTCTTCATTGTTCCTGACTCTGGCAGTAGTTTCAAATAATCAGAGCATCATGGAACTTAGAGATCAACTTGTCTCACACTGTCAATTTTTAAATCTTTGAATCTCAGAAGGGTGCCAATTCCCTAAACAAATATAATCTAATAAAGGATATATCTTAGAATATATGTTGATACTATGGTTGTTTAAAATTCTAATTAGTGTACTGAAGTAATTATTAAATAGAATCTTATAAAATATTTATCCCCTACACTGTTTAGAAGAATCACAAGCATTTCTCACCTTTGCCAATTGCATTTAAGGAAAAAAGTACAAATGGTATGGTTGTTCCCATGATCAATTATAAAACCCATTAAGTAATGCTGATATTTAGGTGGTTCTTTGAAAAATGAAAATTAGTTATCTAAATAGAGTATATCAGGAAAAACATTAAATGTTTTACAGTCTAAATTCTGTTAATTTACAAATAGTAATTTCTATCAAGTCATATATGACAAGAGTTCATTTTAGAAGTTAGTAGGGCACACTTACTTTCACTTTTCACTTTCATGCATTGGAGAAGGAAATGGCAACCCACTCCAGTGTTCTTGCCTGGAGAATCCCAGGGACAGCAGAGCCTAGTGGGCTGCCGTCTATGGGGTCGCACAGAGTCGGACACGACTGAAGTGACTTAGCAGCAGCAGCAGCAGCAGGGCACATTTATATCTCTTGAATGAAAAGAAGATTGATTTATAAGAATGTTAGAGAATCCTGTAGCTCTTGAAGGGTATATTCAAGAGCATCTTCAGTCAATAAAGAAAACCCTAGATCCACCACTGAATCGTGTAAATTGTAGGTATTTTAGGGACTCAGTTGAGGAGGAATTGTATGACTTCCCTCTGTAATTCATTTCAAGGTTTGAAAATCCTATTGTCAGGATTTTCTTCTTCCTATCTAACCTACATCACTCATGCTTCAGTTAAATCTGTTACCTCTTGTTTTGTTTTTTCTTTTTTTTCTCAGTATAAATTGAGAACTGCTGAGATAGAGCTGATTTAGAGATTGAAACAAGTTGAATTGTTTTCCAGATTACTATCTCTAAGAAGAGAATATTCTAAAAACAGAGCAATCTGGGTAACTTAAATACAGTTAAATATAGTGAATTACCAAAAACAAATATATTTCCATGAAATAATTTGAAAAAGTCTTGAGAAGAAGTGGAATTTATGGTAAACTTATTTTACTTAGTTTCATATTGCCAATGCCTTAGGTAAACATAGGTAAATGCTCTCTTTAAAAACAACAAAAACAGAAAAATGAATCCGCATATATTCATAAATTTCAGAATATGTAGAACTATACTATGTAGAGAGTTCTACATACTTTGAATTTTTTATTTTTAAAATAATATAATGTATAACATGGGAATATGGCCAATATTTTATAAGTATAAATGGAGTACAACCTTTAAAAATTATGGTACCTTGTATTATATACCCATTACATATATATAAATAATATTGTAATAAGCTATACTTCAATAAAAAATGCATTTTGAATTTCTTTGATTATCTGAAGTTATTCTTAAATGAGGACTTCCCTGGAGGCTCAGTGGTAAAGAATGTGCCTGCAATCTAGGAGAAGTGTGTTCAATCCCTGGAAAGATCTCCTGAAGAAGGAAATGGCAACCCAAAAAATCTCATGGACAGAGGAGCCTGAGAGATGACACCCAAAAGAGCCAGACAACACTTAGTAACTAAACCACTGCCAGCACCACCATTCTTGAGTGAATATTATGGTTCCTATTATGGGCTGCCAAGGTGGCAGTAGGGGTAAAGAACCCACCTGCCAATGCATGATATATGAGACCCAGGTTCGATTCTTGGGTCAGGAAGATCCCCTGGAGGAGGGCATGGCCATCCACTCCAGTATCCATGCCTGGAGAATCCCATAGACACAGGAGCCTAGTGGGCTACAGTCCATAGGGTCCCAAAGTCTGAAACAACTGAGGCAACTTAGCATGCACACACCATTCTTATTAATACTTAAGTTGGTGAAACTTCATCACCACGTGATTATAACAACTTATAGAGGATGGCAGAAGCACAGCTTGAGATGAAAACTTGTGTGCCAAATTCTGAGGTATTTTTCAAACCAAGTTCACATACCTGACATTGTTAACAAAGCGTGGTTTGATCAGTAGCTCCATGCCTAGGACTTTCTATCCTTTCAAGGTTAGAGAAGCTGTAAGAAATCCTTGTCTTTGGAAGAAATCCAACCAGAGATCCATCTTTGAGAGAAATGAGATTTAATACTCTGCATAAATCTAGAGATTCCTGTAGTACCTGCAGTTGACCTGAATTTAAGAACAACCACAAAGAAAAATTATCCAGGTCACGTCAAATTTGGAAAACTTTATCCATTAAAGAAAAGAAAGAAAGAAAGAACTAGACAGGGAAAAGTAACTTTGTTGTTGGTCAGTCACTAAGTTGAGTCTGACTCTTTGTGACCTGTGGACTGACCAAGCTTCCCTGTCCTTCACCATCTCCCAGAGTTTGCTCAAACTCATGTACATTGAGTCAGTCATGCCATCCAACCATCTCATCCTCTGCCTCCCCCTTCTACTCCTGCCTGCAATCTTTCCCAGAATCAGGATCTTTTCCAATGGATTGGCTCTTCACATCAGGTGGCCAAAGTATTAGAGCTTCAGCTTCAGCATCAGTCCTTCCAATGAATATTCAGAAGAACTGAGGCTGAAGCTGAAACTTGGAACATTTTATCCATTAAGAACAAGCAAACAAACAGAAATTCAAAAGAAAGGGAAAAGTAATTTAAGATATTATAATTCAGACAACCTGGGTTAAACAGGGTGCTGAGAGTCCAAATCTGTTGTACTTGAAATGTGTTGAAAAATAAAGAAAAAGAAACTTTTTTTTTTTTTTTGCTTCTACCACTGCCCTACTTGAAACTGTAAGACTTGAGATTTTTCTCTGCATTTTTTTTTCATTTTCACCCTTTTTCAGTTATCACATATGTATTTTATGTAATCAAAATAGTATATATTCATCTTCTCTTGCAGACAATTCTGTTGCACTTTAAAATAATCCATGTGAAGAGAGAGAGAAACAAAATTTGCACAAAAATATCTCATATCCAGATAAGAAATTACCACAATACAGAAATGTTCCAAATCCTATAAAGGAGGAGAAAAAAAAAAACAACTAAAAATGCTTAAGCTAAGAAATATTTTAAAACTTATGCAAAATCTATAACTGAGATTAAGATTTTTGATGAATTATATCTGAGTTACTAATTAAAGATCCAGGTTTCTGAGCATCAGCCTCAACTTCCTAAATCAAAATCTCCACAAAGGTAGGTCTTGGAAGTTTGCATTTTAACATTTCCTGTGAGATTACTCCAACCACTAAAATTTACAAGCATAATCCCATGGAGTTTGGGAATTCCCTGGTGCACTAGTGGTGAAGATTCTGCCTGCCATTGCCAGAGATCCAAGAGACATATGTTCAATCCTAGAGTCAAGAAGATCCCTTGGAGGAGGAAATGTCAACTCATTCAAGTATTCTTGCCTGGAGAATCCCATGGACAGTGGAACCTGATGGGCTACAGTCCATGGAGTGGCAAAGAATCGGACATGGCTGAGCAAACACACACACCTATAGAGTTTCATAGATATGAAAACAAAATAAGACCTCTTTCAACAAGAGAAACTTTCATAATGCCAGGGTCTAAGTCCCTTTAGACTGATTGCTGCTGCTGCTAAGGCACTTCAGGCATGTCTGACTCTGTGCGACACCATAGACGGCAGCCCGCCAGGCTCCACCGTCCCTGGGATTCTCCAGGCAAGAACATTGGAGTGGGTTGCCATTTCTTTCCCCAGTGCATGAAAGTGAAAAGTGAGTGAAGTCACTCAGTCTTGTCTGACTCTTCACGACCCCATGGACTGCAGCCTACCAAGATCCTCCATCCATGGGATTTTCCAGGCAAGAGTACTAGAGTGGTTTACCATTGCCTTCTACATTAGGCCAATTAGCTTGGTTGAAACAGAGGATCCCTTCATCTGGCCAGAAAGCCATCTCAATAATGTTGGTGTTAGTTATAAAAGCAAGATAAAGCAAACAACAGTAAAAACAACCACCCCAATGCAGAAGTCTCCTTGAGGACAAGAAACTATGTGGTTCACAGTTCTGTCCCAGGCATAGAGTAGGCACATGAATATTTTTCAAAAGAATGCATGAACATGATCAGAAAGTTTGCCCTAAGTCAAAGGGCAATCAATTGTCTTACTGAAAACAGAGCAGTTTAATTCAGAATGAATAACTGGCCGCAATACCTTGAATAATCCAGCTCCTCAGTACCTTGAAAGCAATGATGCATGGTGGAAACTAATGGAAAATTACCAGCCAAGAGTGAAAGCAAACTGTGTTCTTAACTTTCTCTGTGCTTTTCCTTTTTATTATGCAACTGACACTATATCATTTTCAACACTGCTGCTTGTGGCATTCTTTGTGAGCAAGGTATTGACATACTATAATTCTTTGTGCATCTTTCTATTGTGTTTTTTCCATTTAAACTTTCAGTAATTTTTAAATTAAACATACTATTTTATTGCAAAAATGGTACAGAGATACTGAAAATGATGAGAAAGTTTAAAAGCTACCAGTGTATCTTAATGACAACATCCACTGGATCATAGAAAAAGCAAGAGAATTCCAGGAAAACATCTACTTCTGCTTAATTGACTACACTAAAGGCTTTGACTGTGTGGATCACAATAAACTGTGGAAAATTCTTAAAGAGACGTGAATATCAAACCATCTAACCTGCCTCCTGAGAAATCTGTTTGCAGGTCAGCTGGAACAGGTCAGCAACAGCTGGAACCAGACATGGAACAATGGACTGGTTCCAAAATGAGAAAGGAGTTCAGGGCAGTTCAACTTGCTCAATCATGTCCAGCTCTTTGCAACCCCATGAACAACAGCATGCCAGGCTTCCCTGTCCATCACCAACTCCAGGAGTGAAAAAGTTGGCTTAAAACTCAACTCAGAAAACTAAGATCATGGCATCTGGTCCCATATCTTCATAGCAAATAGATGGGGAAGTAATGGAAAAAGTGACAGACTTTATTTTGGGGGGCTCCGAAATCACTGCAGATAGTATTTGCAGCCATGAAATTAAAAGACGCTTGCTCCTTGAAAGAAAAGCTGTGACCAACCTAGACTGCATATTGAAAATCAGAGACATTACTTTGCCAACAAATGTCCATCCAATCTTTCCCTGATGCTGGGAAAGATTGAAGGCAGGAAGGGAAGTGGATGATAGAGGATAAAATGGTTGGATGATATCACCAACTCAATGGACATGAGTTTGAGCAAGTCTTGGGAGATAGTGAAGGATAGGAAACCTTGGTGTGCTTCAGTCCATGGGGTCACAGAGTTGGTCACAACTGAGTGACTGAACTGAACTGATCTTAATGCAGGCAAACATCTAAATTTTAAATGCTTGGATTTTAAAGCATTAAATTTTTGGCGTAAATTGAGCACTTACTCCTTGGAAGAAAAATTATGATCAACCTAGATAGCATATTCAAAAGCAGAGACGTTATTTTGCCAACAAAAGTTCGTCTAGTCAAGGCTATGGTTTTTCCAGTGGTCCTGCATGAATGTGAGAGTTGTACTGTGAAGAAAACTGAGCACCAAAGAATTGATACTTTTGAACTGTAGTGTTGGAGAAGATTCTTGAGAGTCCCTTGGACTGCAAGGAGATCCAACCAGTCCATTCTGAAGGAGAACAACCCTGGGATTTCTTTGGAAGGAATGATGCTAAAGCTGAAACTCCAGTACTTTGGCCACCTCATGGGAAGTGTTGACTTACTGGAAAAGACTCTGATGCTGGGAGAGATTGGGGGCAGGAGGAGAAGGGGACAACAGAGGATGAGATGGCTGGATGGCATCACTGACTCGATGGACGTGAGTCTGAGTGAACTCCGGGAGCTGGTGATGGACAGGGAGGCCTGGCGTGCTGCGATTCATGACGTCACACAGAGTCGAACACGACTAAGAGACTGAACTGAACTGAACTGAACTGAGTGCTAGTAAAGGGAAAAATCAAGACCTAGAGAACAAGTGAAACAATCTAGCAAAGACCTATAATATTTAGTGGACTAAAGCAAACATTATTGTGAATAAGAATTTTATAGTCTGAAGAATTCATACATATTGAATGACAAAATTTACATAAAGATATGTTTATGAAACAGAAATCTCACCACCCAACCTTCAGACACAACTAGGGTAACTCATTCACCTATTTATTATAATTCTGACTTTCTGAAAACTTGATAAAGTTCATAATTAGATAACAATATTTTTATTTAACAAAATGTGAAGTCAAAACCTAATGACTGATTATAGGAGGGATAAAATTTGCAACACCAGAAATGGCACAAAGATGATCCACCATCATTTCCAATATAAATTTATATATAGCATATATTTAAAATATTATATATTATTTACAATAAGATACCCATGCAAACCTAGTGTCATAAATAGCATTATAAATGCAATATCTACTCTTAGGTAAAGAAATATTGAAATAAAAAAAAAATTTAAAAATAGACACTCTCCAGATGGAAATATAAATGGAAAAACAATATTGTAGATAATTTCAAAAACTGTGATATTTTCAGTTAATTGTTATCAGCCCAAAATAGCTGGAGTGTGGGAGAGAATAATTGTGGAAACTGAACACATACAATAGCTGTTTTGTTAATGACATATGAAAACTTGAACCTTTTATACTATCCACTCTGTTTCAATCCTGAATCCCCCGTTATTCCACTAGCATGAATCTTTCCAAGCCTGAGCATACCTGTCAGCAAACTGTCCTACTCATCCCTTTCACACATGAAAGAAAATAATGTAACTCCTTTGCATTAATAACTCTTTTCTCCTGAGACTCTCTACTGAGAAAGTACAAACCAAGATTATTTTTATCACCTAGAAGTAAAACAACATCATCAATGATACTTCAAGCCAGTTAATCACCAGACCTAAGAAAAACCAGATCTCTTTCCTAGGTTTGATGGTCCTCTTCAACTTCTGGTTATGGTAGCAGTTAAACACCATGATCCATACTTACTTTTGCTTGTGTGTGAGTTAGAAAATATATTATTCTTTGTGTTGAATGAGGAAAATATTGCCACAGTTGATAAAAATAAACAGATTTTAGGCATTTTAATATGTACTAATAATTATAATCTTGTTTCTTTTCACGAGATTGCATAAATGTCTCACCTTTTAAAATGTACAAATATTTAAATTTGAATATTCCATAACATTTCCTTTTCATAGAATTTGATATATCTGAATTTAAAATATGTTTGAAGTCTCCATTTCTAAGTCTCTGTCTGATATCTACATTCATAACAATGGGTGGAAACACTGTTTCCACTCTGCTCAAAGATTTGAATGGAAAATGTACAGGCATAGATAAAACATATAGCTAACAATAGTTATAAACCATTCTTCACAATTTAAGAGTGCTTGAATATATATTATTTGTGTGAAATTATTTGTGTGAAATTTCATTGTCTCCATAGGCATTTAGAAAAAAATTGAGATATACAGGTTATTCTTTAAATTATACTGCTAGTAAATTTCAAAACTTACTCTTAAAATAAGTCCTATCACTAATCTTTGCTTGTTTCCCAAAAGTTGTGTTCCAGGTTACAGCCAACATGGATATGAAGCCAATGTCAAGGATGACATCATTCTGAAAGATAATTACAGTTTTTCTAAATCAATAATGTATCATTTAACATTAATTAAAAGTCATCCTACTTGTAAATACTTATCAAGGATACCTAAAAGCATTAGAAAAGATATTCCAGGTAGTTCAGATGAAACTGAACTGCATAACAAGTAGTAGAAAAAGCAAATCAATCTTCATATAATTCTGATGGTTCATCAAAATAATTCCAAACGCACACCTCACTTGTCTGTTTAATCTATCTCTAAAGAAGACAGGTAAGTAGAGTTCCAAAGAATAGCAAGGAAAGATAAGAAAACCTTCATCAGCAATCAGTGCAAGGAAATAGAGGAAAACAACAGAATGGGAAAGACTAGAGACCTCTTCAAGAAAATTAGAGATACCAAGGGAATATTTCATGCAGAGATGGACTCAATAAGGACAGAAATGGTATGGACCTAACAGAAGTAGAAGATATTAAGAAGAAGTGGCAAGAATACACAGAAGAACTGTACAAAAAAGAGCTTCACGACCCAGATAATCACAATGGTGTGATCACTCATCTAGAGCCAGACTTCCTGGAATGTGAAATCAAGTGGGCCTTAGATAGCATCACTACGAACATAGCTAGTGGAGGTGATGGAATTCCAGTGGAGCTATTTCAAATCCTAAAAGGTGATGCTGTGAAAGTGCTGCTTTTGCAAGTGCTCAGAAGGCCAGCCAATTTGGAAAACTCAGCACTGGCCACTGGACTGAAAGAGGTCAGTTTTCATTCCAATCCCAAAGAAAGGCAATGCCAAAGAATGTCCATACTACCGCACAAATGCACTCATCTCACACGCTAGTAAAGGAATGCTCAAAATTCTCCAAGCCAGGCTTCAGCAATATGCGAACCGTGAACTTCCTGATGTTCAAGCTGGTTTTAGAAAAGGCAGAGGAACCAGAGATCAAATTGCCAACATCCGCTGGATCATGGAAAAAGCAAGAAAGTTCCAGAAAAACATCTATTTATGCTTTATTGACTATGCCNCTACAGGACTGGAAAAGGTCAGTTTTCATTCCAATTCCAAAGAAAGGCAATGCCAAAGAATGCTCAAACTACCGCACAATTGCACTCATCTCACATGCTAGTAAAGTAATGCTCAAAATTCTCCAAGCCAGGCTTCAGCAATACATGAACCGTGAACTTCCTGATGTTCAAGCTGGTTTTAGAAAAGGCAGAGGAACCAGAGATCAAATTGCCAACATCCGCTGGATCATGGAAAAGCAAAAGAGTTCCAGAAAAACATCTATTTCTGCTTTATTGACTATGCCAAAGCCTTTGGCTGTGTGGATCACAATAAACTGTGGAAAATTCTGAAAGAGATGGGAATACCAGACCACCTGACCTGCCTCTTGAGAAACCTATATGCAGGTCAGGAATCAACAGTTGGAACAGGACATGGAACAACAGACTGGTTCCAAATAGGAAAAGGAGTACGTCAAGGCTGTATATTGTCACCCTGCTTATTTAACTTCTATGCAGAGTACATCATGAGAAACGCTGGACTGGAAGAAGCACAAGCTGGAATCAAGATTACTGGGAGAAATAACAATAACCTCAGATATGCAGATGACACCACCTTTATGGCAGAAAGTGAAGAGGAGCTCAAAAGCCTCTTGATGAAAGTGAAAGAGGAGAGTGAAAAAGTTGGCTTAAAGCTTATTGGGCATTCCCAATAAGGAATTATGGAGCATTAAGACTATGAAAGACCATTGTAGCTACCACTCCTTGAGAGCTTGCTACAAACCAGGTACTGTACTTCACACTTATTTGGGTTTTCACCTTTAGTCTTTGCCATGGCCTTGGGAGATAAATTCCATAATTTCCAGGTGATGAATAGAGGTTTGGAGAGGCTAAACAATGTATCCACAGTTACATGGTTTATTGTGGCAGAGTCTGGACTTCACCTTGGGTCTGAGTTCAAAGCCTAAGCTTATTCATCAGGTAATATTACCTTCTTATTATCCCATGGACCATTTCTTTAAGGCAGCATCGTCCAATAGAACTTTCTGTGGTGAGGAAATGTTTTTGCACAGATATGGTGATCACTACCACATGTTGACACTGAGCACTTGAAGTGTGGCTAATTCTACCATTTTGGAAAATGGAGTTTTAAGGTTGTACAGATCCAGTCTCTTTCTCAAGTCGCAGAGAATCTGATAATGACCTTCTCTCTAAATAAAGTGCTCATGTGCTCATCATACAAACATAAAATCATATTCAATTTCAAGGAGGTCCCAAGTTAAGGATCCTTACAGAAGTCTGCATGCCCTTCAGGTGCTTCTCAAACTGTAATTTGTGGGGCCAGTAGTCTCCCATGGACCATATACAGCAAGCTCTGAGCTCTAACAGTTGCTCTTGGATTTTTACAGTCTGGGGACCCACCTGAATGGTGAAGAGATCCTGGGTCAGCCCCTGAAACAAAGTCTGATTTTCTCAGAGATCGAGGAGAAGCCCTGTGCCAGTTCCAGTACCCATACTTGCTACTTTCACCCAGACCATCACTCCTTGTGTACTAGGGTTGGAGTTTCCTCACGATGTACTTGGCTACTTGTTTTTCCTGTCCATGGTGACACTGAAAGGACAGTCTAGCTTTCCTTGTGCTCCTTTTCATGTGGGGGCTCCAGCTTGCCTCTTTTCACTCTGTATGCAGCAGCCTGCAATGTGGATGTTAAGGTCTGAAACTTAAGTGATGTTAAACTCCCTCCCTTGGTCGACAGCCCTGTGTGGCTTACGAAAGCCTGATGTCAGTCCCAATTAGGGACTAAGGGGCTTGGGTTTAAAGAAAGAGTTCTGGAGGACTAGAGCTTTCTGTTTTGGCTAAGCATGTATAGACTATAGTAGTTGGACCTTCGCATCCTGGGAAGCCAAGACCTTCTGAAGAAGTCTGCCAGGAAGGGAATCTTTTACTATAAATCCTATTATCAAATGGACAGCTGCCATCAATAGTACTTGCTTCCTTGAACTGGGCCCTGGGTGGGGGTTCCCTGGCAATAAGATAGCCCTTATCTCTCTGCATCTGTGAAATATCTTTGTCAACAGTGGGAGAAGAAGCTGAATTAAGATAGATCAGTAGAAGGTAAAAAGTAAACACAGTTTTAAGTTTCTTGGTGGTTCTTGCTTTCTTGAGTTTCCTTAACAGGGCAGACGGAATGGGTGAGAAATTGCGAAATAGACCAGGAGTTCCTGGGAAAGCCCAAACCTGTAAATCCTTAGTGGTTCAGGAGCTTGACATTGTTAGACAGTGCCTTACCTGGAATCAGGACAGGGTGAGATTTAAGAATTCTAGCTCAGGCTTTCAAAAATCTGCAGAGACAGCTACAGGTGATCCATAATGGCCCAGTCTAGGGGTTTCTGGGGTGAAATCTGGGGAGAATGAGAGGGTGTCTTCTGGTGGGCTGTATGCCACATATCACGTTAATCACCAGGGTCTGTCTCTTCTGCCCCTACTGCTGCTACTGCTGCTAAGTCGCTTCAGTTCTGCCCCTAAGTAACTGTCAAATTCACTCCCTTTCTCTTTATGTCCATAGCCCCTGTCTTTGCTCAGGCTCTCAATTTTTTAACTTGAATTTCTGCCAACATCCTCTCAAGTATTCCTGCCACCTCCAATCCCACCCCTCCAGTCTCTGTTCCACCCTGTGCTAGACTGATCTTTCATTGTCCAGATCTGATCCTTGTCACTCTTCTGATGGAAACGCTGCAGTGGAGCTCATCACAGACAAGATGAAAACTCAGCATGCCATGCTGTTGTCTCTCAACGCTCCATCATAATCTTCATGTGATATATTCCAAAAATACTTTTTGGGTATCTCTTCACTCCAGGCACTACTCTAGGCCCTGAAAACAGCAGGATACAAATCAGAAAAAATTCTCTGTGTCTGTGGAGTTTGAAGTCTGTTGCGTGGGAGACAAACACAAGTAAAATGTGTAGTGTATCAGCTTGTGATAAGTGCTATGGAGAAAAGGAAAGAAGAGATTGTGACCAACTTTTATTTTTAAAAAAGGTTTATTTGTTTATTTTTGACTGCACTGGGTCTTTGCTGCTGTGCACAGGCTTTCTCTCGTTGTGGTGATTGAGGGCTTTCATTGCAGCTCACAGGCTCTAGCACTCAGGTTCATTAGTTGTAGTGCATGGGCTTAGTTATTCCGTGGCATGTAGGATCTTCCTGGATCAAGGATCGAACCCGTGTCCCCTGCATTGCCAGATGGATTCTTAACCACTTGACCACCAGGGAAGTCCCAAATTTTTAATAGAAAGGTCAGGAAAAGTAACATTTTGGTGGGGACCTAAAGGAGGTAAGGAAAATACCCGAGGAAAGACCACTATGGGCAAAAGGAACAGGCAAGTGCAGAGGTGCTAAGCCAGGAATCACAAGGAAGCTGTGTGAGGAATCAGAGTGAGGAAGCAGGATGGTATGAAAGAGGAATTGAGAGGTAACAAAAGCAGGATGGAACAAATTGTGTAGGAGTCCCTGTTAGTTGGAGTTTGACTGTCACTTAGGGTGAAATGGGAAGCTACTTGAGGGTATAAGTTTAAGAATAACATATTCTAAGGGGATTATTTGGGTTATAGGGATGGGAATAAACCATAAGAGGATTAAGGGCAGAACTGAGAGGTCAGCTAGGAGGTGAATCAAGAGACAAATGTGTCAGATCAGGGTAAAAGCAGCGGAGTTAGTAGATCCTTAAATATCTATTAAAACATATATTTTAAAAATAGAGTCAACCAATTCACTGATGGATCAGATATGGGAGTGAAAGCAAGAGAGGAGTCAAAGCTGACTCAAGAATATGGCTGCCATAAAAAAAAAAAAACGAATTAGGTTTGGGGATAGAAATCAGGAATTTGATTTTGGATGTGTTAAGTTCAAGATGCCTATTGGACAACCAAGTGGGACTGTTGATCAGGCAGTTGGATATACATATATATATTAATATATATATGCACACACATATGTAATGCCATGGAGTATGTGTGGTGCCCTGGTAGCCAAGAAAAGAAAATGTTTCAGGGAGAAAGGAGTAATCAATTGTATTTAAACCTTCAGAAAGATTAAGGATAGATATTGACCATTAGATATAGCAACGTGGATGTCATTAATGACCTTGACAAGAGGATATTCTATGGAGTCAAAATCATGAAAATCTGATAGGGGAAAGGGTTGGAGATGCCAATTCTTATTGTCTAAAGGGGAGGAGAAATGGGATTGTTGTTAGAGAAGTGAGGTCAAGAGTCAGTTGTTGTTGTTTTTAAATATGAGAAAGTAACTGCTTGTTTATTTACTGATGGAAAATGGTCCAGGAAGAGAGGATGGTTGGAATGATGGAACCAGGTGTACATAGGTGGAGGAGGTGGCCCAAGTTAGCAGCACATACTGTTCATCATTGCTGCAGTCCATGAGTCAAAAAGAGTCAGACATGACTTAGCAACTAAACAACAACAGCAAATGTTAATCATTAATAGGAGGGAAGGCAGAGTTCATGAACATGGATGCAGGGAGGTGGAGACCTTATAGACTCTCTTTTTATTGTTGTTTTTTTTCCTTGGTGAACTAAGAGACAAGGTTGTCATCTTAGGATAAGGAAGATGTTATGGAAATTTTGAAGAGAGGGGGAGTTGTGGGTTGGCTGTCTATGAGAGTGGTTTAATAACTGTGCCAGGATAATGTAAGTAGAATTGATGAGTGACATTGAAGACCTTTTTAAGGTGAGTGGTCATAAACTGAAAGTGAGAGCAGTTAGCAGAGAGATACGAATTTTCCAGTCACATTCAGCCGCTACACTTGTACATGTATGGGGGAAGAAGGTCAGGTTTAATTAAAAGGCTTATGTTCGATCAGAAAAGTACAGTGAAGTGTACTTGGAAAGAGAACCAAGGTTGTATTTGAAGGAGTGATTATAATAACAGACACAGAATCTAAGTGAGATAGGAGGAGAATCAAGGATACAAAGGGAATAAATGGGCTAAAACAGAGGACAGATGTTTGGAGGAGAGGAAGTCAAAGATTTTAGAAATTAGTGTTTTGGAAGGATTGTCTGTAAGGGTATTGAGATTATGTGGGAGCAGGGTTGGAGGGTGATAGTGGCTACATGACAGCAGTGAGGGCTTCCCAGGTGGCACGCTAGTGGTACAGAACCTGCTTGCCAGTGCAGCAGACATTAAGCAATGTAGGCTTGAACCCTGGGTCAGGGAGATCTGCTTGCGGAGGGCATGGCAACCCATTCCAGTGGGTAGAATAGTCTGGTTAATGTCAGAATCAAAGCTGGGCACATTTGGGAAGGAAGAAAGCAGAATGGCCTGGAAGTAGCAATAAGGACAAAGTGGACACCTTTTCCATTGCAGGGTGTGGGAGAAACACAGCCATCCCAAGAGAGGGCTACAGAGGAAGCATTGTCCTCAAAGAAGAGCCAGATTTCCCTTAAGCAAGGAGAAGGGAAAATTAAAATACTTTGAGAAAAGAAGGATTTTACTGATCCCAACAACCAATTCCTGAAGAGTTTCAGGAGATAGGGTATGAAATTGGATTAGAAAACAGGATGTAAAGGACCATTTGGGATGAAATGTAATGCAAGGGATAAGGAATGACCTAGAAACCTGGGCTTCTTGTGTGACTAGCATAAACCAGCATGAAGAGAATCATGATGACAAATAATGATGATCTCAAGACAGGTAACGCTGGCCAGACTTTGGGTACTGAGGAAAGGGAAGTGTGAAGGACCTTCCAGGAGAATCCAAGGTGCACCTATCTTTACTTTCGTCGGTGATGAGGCCTGGGGAGGGATGTTGTCTTATCCACAGCACCTGACATTCTAGAAATTTAGAAATGTCATTCTGAAAATAAATAGTTTCTCTGGAGAGAAATGTCATCACTGCTGCAAATGATGCAAAGCTTCTGGAGTTGGCTTCACTAAAGGAATGGGGGCTCTGATTGAAGGAAGAAAGGGAAGTCATGGTGGGGTGTGAAATACTGAAGAACAAGGTAATTTTTCAGGGGATTTTATCAAGTTCCTTTTGCTGACACAGGTTTTATTTATTTATTTTAGTTGGAGGCTAATTACTTTACAACATTATAGTGGTTTTTGCCATATATTGATATAAATCAGCCATGGGCTTACTTGTGTTCCCCATCCTGAACTCCCCTCCCACTTCCCTTCCCATCCCATCCCTCTGAGTCATCCCAGCACACCAGCCCTGAGCACCTTGTCTTATGCATCGAACCTGGACTGGCGATCTATTTCATATATGATAATATACATGTTTCAGTGCTATTCTCTCAGATCATCTCACCCTTGCCTTCTCCCACAGAGTCCAAAAGACTGTTCTATACATCTGTGTCTCTTTTGGTGTCTCACATACAGGGTTATCGTTAGCATCTTTCTAAATTCCATATATATGTGTTAGTATACTGTATTGGTGTTTTTCTTTCTGGCTTACTTTGTATAAAGGCTCCAGTTTCATCCACCTCATCAGAGCTGATTCAAATGCATTCTTTTTAATGGCTGAGTAATATTCCATTGTATATATGTACCACAGATTTCTTATCCATTTGTCTGCTGATGGACCTCTAGGTTACTTTCATGTCCTGACTATTATAAACAATGCTGTGATGAACACTGGGGTACTTTGTCTCTTTCAATTCTGGTTTCCTCAGTGTGCATGCCCAGCAGTGGGATTGCTGAGTCATATGGCAGATCTATTTCCAGTTTTTTAAGGAGTCTCCACACTCTTCTCCATAGTGGCTGTACTAGTTTGCATTCTCATCAACAGTGTAAGAGGGATCCCTTTTCTCCACACCCTCTCCAGCATTTATTGTTTGTAGATTTTTGGATAGCAGCCATTCTGACTGGCATGAGATGGTACCTCATTGTGGTTTTGATTTGCATTTTTCTGATAATGAGTGATGTTGAGCATCTTTTCATGTGTTTGTTAGCCATCTGTATGTCTTCTTTGGAGGAATGTCTGTTTAGTTCTTTGGCCCATTTTTTGATTGGGTCATTTATTTTTCTGGAATTGAACTTCAGGAGTTGCTTGTATATTTTTGAGATTAATTATTTGTCAGTTGCTTCATTTGCTATTATTTTCTCCCATTCTGAAGTCTGTCTTTTCATTTTGCTTATAGTTTCCCTTGTTGTGCAAAAGCTTTTAATTTTAACTAGGTCCCATTTGTTTATTTTTGCTTTTATTTCCATTACTCTGGGAAGTGGGTCACAGAGGATCCTGCTGTGATTTATGTCAGAGAGTGTTTTGCCTATGTTCTCCTCTAAGAGTTTTATGGTTCCTGGTCTTACATTTAGATCTTTAATCCATTTTGAGTTCATTTTTGTGTATGGTGTTAGAAAGTGTTCTAGTTTCATTCTATTACAAGTGGTTGACCAGTTTTCCCAGCACCACTTGTTAAAGAGATTATCTTTTCTCCATTGTATATTCTTGCCTCCTTTGTCAAAGATAAGGTGTCCATAGGTGTGGGATTTATCTCTGGGCTTTCTGTTTTGTTCCATTGATCTATATTTCTGTCTTTGTGCCAGTACCATACTGTCTTGATGACTGTAGCTTTGTAGTAGAGCCTGAAGTCAGGCAGGTTGATTCCTCCTGTTCCATTCTTCTTTCTCAAGATTGCTTTGGCTATTTGAGGTTTTTTATATTTCCATACAAATTGTGAAGTTATTTGTTCTAGTTCTGTGAAAAATACCATTGGTAGCTTGATAGGGATTGCATGGAATCTATAGATTGCTTTGGGTAGTATACTCATTTTCACTGTATTGATTCTTTCAATCCATGAACACGGTCTATTTCTCCATTTGTGTCCTCTTTGATTTCCTTCATCAGTGTTTTATAGTTTTCTATCTATAGGTCTTTTGTTTCTTTAGGTAGATTTATTCCTAAGTATATTATGCTTTCATTGCAATGGTGAATGGAATTGTTTCCTTAGTTTCTCTTTCTGTTTTCTCATTGTAAGTGTATAGGAATGCAAAGGATTTCTGTGTGTTAATTTTATATCCTGCAACTTCACTATATTCATTGATTAGTTCTAGTAATTTTCTGGTAGATTCTTTAGGGTTTTCTACGTAGAGGTTCATGTCTTTTTCTGCTCTGATTGCTGTGGCCAAAACTTCCAAAACTATGTTGAATAGTAGTGGTGAGAGTGGACATCCTTGCCTTTTTCCTGACTTTAGGGGAAATGCTTTCAGTTTTTCACTATTGAGGATAATGTTTGCCGTGGATTTATCATATATGGTTTTTATTATGTTGAGATATATTCCTTCTATTCCTGCTTTCTGGAGCGTTTTTACCATAAATGGATGTTGAATTTTGTTAAAGGCTTTCTCTGTGTCTATTGAGATAATCATATGGTTTTTATTTTTTCATTTGTTAATGTGGTATATTACATTGATTGATTTGTGGATATTAAAGAATCATTGCATTCCTGGGATAAAGCCCACTTGTTCATGAGTTATGATCTTTTAAATATGTTGTTGGATTCTGTTTGTAGAGTTTTGTTAAGGATTTTTGCATCTATGTTCAGCTGACACAGTTGACAAAGAAGTTGGGGCATAGTTAGGGCTGTTACAATGACTTGATGTTGCTCTTAAGTGCCATTTTTCTGCAGACCTTCAACCTGACACTTATTGCCTCACGGTCATAAGAAGGTTGCCACACGTCTAGAACTCACATCTAAATTCCAAATGGGAAAAAAGGAAAATGTTCACAGGCAAAGGGTATATGCACCTGTGAGGCAAACATGTGGAAGTACTTACACTAGCTTATGTGGGTTGCTCTGTTTAAAGCATCTTCTTTATTTCTTAGCTAATTTCCATCTTCTCTACCTTCTTGGAGAAGCCATTCCTTATCTCCCTAGGCTGAGTTAAGTGCCTCTGGTATGTGTATTCAGAACCTGCAGTAGTTTTCAGTGACAACCCCAATTCTCCCATCTCTGTCTTGTATAACTAACCTTGTGCTGTATAACTCTGATTCCAGTCTCAGCCATGCAACTTTCTTTGACCAATGGGATAGTTTAAAGCAGAAGCTTAAAAATCATTTGTGCAGTTAGTTGAGCATGCTCTTCCTCTTGTGTCTAAGCCAGTGCCATGAGAACAAACCTGCTGGAGGATGAGACCCTTGAAACAGGGATGAATCAACATGATGAGGCCATCCTAGATCAGCCAACAGAAACCAACCCCTGGACACTTCATTGAACCCAACCGAAATGGGCAGGACTGCCTAGGCAACCACTCCAGATGCATAAGAAATTAACAGTTACTGTTTCATCCACTAAAGTTATGGGCTTGGTTGCTACTCAGCATTATTATGGCATTGGATCACTGACACAGAGCCCCTTGGGTGTAGCTCTGTCACAAGCCTTAACCCTGTCTCCTGAACTAATGTTAAAGAACTCGTTTAGGACAGGACACCTTTGTCTGTACACATCTGGCACTTAGCACTGTGCCTGGCACATAGAAGGTGCTCAGTGAAAGCTTGTGAAGGCATGAATGAATGAACCTTTGTTCAGCCTCACAAAGGGCCTCACTGCTTTATACACAACAGTTGGAAAATTCCCCCAAATTAAACAACATAATCAGACACACCCATGGAAAACCTGGTTCAACAAGATATGTGAAGCTATAGTATGTAATAAACTCTCATCCCAGATTAAAGCGCTTTTCCACCTCAAGTACAATGGCCATTTCTTAAACATTGGGCAATCGATTTTATAATTTATTATGTTTTATAGATCAATCTAAAGATAATCTAAATCCTACAGGTACACTTTAAAGGTTAGAATGTAAGTAAGTGGATATGACTTGGTCTAGAGATCCTTAATGTTATCTTCAGTATATAATACTAAACCATTGTTAACTACAGACATTTCCGAAATCATGTCAAGAGACTTGCATTTCGTAAAAAAAAAAAAAAAAAAATTGTATGAGTATAAAAAAGAGAGAGAATTTCTGCTAGGAGTCTACAAAGGAAAAATATCTAATAGCCTAGTCAAGTATGAGGGTGGGAAGGCAAGAATATTGTCATTATGAAAGGTCAGCAACAATCATATGGTAGGGCATGTTTTGGGGACACTGAGCAAACCAGTTTTGCCAAAGAAGAGAGTTTTTTGCAAAGAAATAGTAAAACAACAAAACTAAAAACAAACAAAAAGTCTGGGAGTAGTAGAGCAGGATGGAACCCAGTTGTGGAAATCCTTGAATATAAGGTTAGGGGCATTTTCAGATTATCTTTTTCTCATCAGGGGATAGTTAATTTTTGAGCAAGGGAGTGACATAATGAAGGATTGGGTCAGTCTTAGCTGCTGGATTCTAGCAGCATGGTGTATGGATGGTTTTTGCAGACATATAGCTAATAGTCATATCAAATAATTTAATACAAAGTAGTTATTCAGATTTGGTTCCCATTTTTAAATTTATTAACTTACATGGACTATCTCTAATTGTGCAGAGTGGGGGCTACTCTTTAGTCTCAGTACTTGGGCTTCTCATTGTGGTGGTTTCTCTTGTTGCAGAGCAGTCTCAAGGCACACAAGCTCAGTAGTTGTGACACATGGGCTCAGTAGTTGTGGCTCATTGTGGGAAGCCAGTGTGAGGAATCCCACCCGTGACAGGGTCACATGGCAAACTCAGATGGCAGGGCAGTCTGAGTCATCGGATTTCTCCCTGGTTTTTCCTGAGCACATGCCCCAATAATAAAAATTTGTTCTGTATTTGTCTGTTTCTCCACTGTTTTCTGCCAGTTTCTCGGAAAGAGTTAATTTAGTGTCTTAGCTCCCTGCATTTGAAAGGAGTGCTGCAGCCCAACCCCCCTTTTGATAATGCTCTAGCCTGCCTAAACAGGTTCCTCTGACCTTTTACAAGCTTGTGAATTGCTCGCAACCCCCAGCTGTGAGGGGCAAAAGAGTCTTGAAGTGTTTTTTATAGTTACAAACCTTTCCTAAGAGCCAAAGCCTTAATAGATTTATTTCACTGTTGCTTCAATGACTGTTGCCAGACCTCCTTATCTGCACCTGGAAGTTTCTGCAATACAAACTTATTTGGGGATAGAAATGTAGTAGTTTTTTTTGATGTTAGCAACACTAGGCTTTTGAGTTAATTGTTTCTTTTATAAATCATTTGTACTCCTGTTTGCTGTGTCCTTGCATTTATGAGAATCCAACCTTATTTAGTGCCTCCCGAGAATGGTGCCAGACCTTGGAAAAAGTAACACTTATCAGAAAAGAGCTGTAAATTGTCGAATTGGCCTTTTGGCTGGAAGATGATGTAAATTACCTAAGACTTGTGTATACAATTAGGTATGCAGAGACTAAGCCTGCTCTTGATAAGAGTCAGGGCTGCTGTCATTCAAAAAATTTGTGAAACTCATTGATCTTCATGGTATAAAAAGGGGATGTGAAAAATAAAGTTTGGAGCCAGCTTCCTCGAGAGCAGTTTTCTCAGAGCAGTTTGTCCAGACCAGTTTCTCTCAGGAACAGTTTCTCAGAACGGTTTTTTCTCTCGGACCAGATTTTCTCAGACCGGTTCTGCAGGCCAGTCTCTCCGACGACTCGCTCTCCAGACTCGTTCTTTAGGGACATCTGGCTCCCACACCTCTCTCTCTCTCTCTCTGTCCTCTTGTACTTTAACTCCAGGCTGAATTCCCATCTGGAGCGGGAGACTCACCACGTCTACTTACTTGCCCTGGCTATAAGTTCTGCGAGAAAAGTGGACCCACGGTGGGGCCCCTTTAGAGATTCAAGCGGACGCCGGTGGCCCATGTAGATGGTGCAAACCTCTTGTCTTGAGGTTTTATTGGCTTTCCCCGTAAACCAAGTTATTCAGCCTCCTATTTTCCATTAATTTCCAACTGTTCAATCCTGTCCTGAGCTATCCTGTCCTATCCTTTCCTATCCGCCTGCTCCGTCCCACCTTTGAGCATCCCTGGATCCACCAGGGCTGGACCCCGGCAGCTCATGGGCTTAGTTGTTCTGCAACATGTGGAATCTTCCCAGACCAGGGATCACACCTGTGTCCCCCGCATTGGCAGGCAGATTCTTATCCAGTGTAACACCAGGTTTGTCCCTGTTCCTGTTTATTTTTAAATCCCATGTCTTGAATAAGTCTGGATTTCTGCTGGATGCAAATGACCAAGGAATTATTTTGAGATCAGAAAGTTTGCTGTTCTCTCCCTGACTGTCTTAGCCTTTGTCCATTGGGAGTACATGAATTGTCCACCCCACCCCAACCCACCCATCAACCACTGGGTTGTCTCATTTTCTTCTATTTTGTCTTTGATACACTCCCCTGGCTCTTCCTGGTCTAGTTCTGTGAAGTACTAATGATATCCTAGTATAGAGGTCAGATGTAAGGATGAATGAGACTCCATGTAACCAAAACCAAAATCAATATTGGAAGAAACTATTCTAAGCTCTTAAGAGCACATCTCACCTGTGTTGTGGTGTCATTTTATCCTCAAAAGATGTTTCATAATCCAATGATTGTATTACCAGATATGTGTCACTGTTTATTCAAGCAGAACTTAGAGTCAGGAAGGAAAAATATAAAAAATCTTATGTTAGTGATGTGTGTTAGTTGCTGATCATGTCAGACACTTTGCGACCCCATGAACTGTAGCCTGCCAGGATCCTCTGTCCATGAGATTCTCCATGCCAGAATACTAGAGTGGGAAGCCTTTCCCTTCTCCAGGGGGTCTTCCCAACCCATGGATCGAACCCAGGTCTTCAGCATTGCAGGCAAATACTTTACTGTCTGAGCCACTAAAGAAGTTCCCGTTAAGCCTTCTAAACCTTGTTCAGACATGTGCTGTCTATGCAACGTTTCCTTATCCACGCTCAGTTCAGTCTCCTCCCCCTCCCCCACTGAAATGACCATTCTCTGGGTTGTATGGATTTCTGTAATTATACACATTATTTTACATGTCTTTCTCCCCTATTGGACCACAGGGGTGTTGTGGAATCCATGGGGAGAGAATCTAAAGGCCAAGTAGAGAATTCTAAATTCAGCTAACAGTCTAAGCACAAGATAAAGGGGCAACACCTAAAACCATCCCCACTTAGATTCATTTTCTTTGTGCTTTAAACTGTTTGAGAAGGAGTTTTCACAGCCCTCCAGTAGCCATCAGGGGAATAGTGTTCACTACAGGGGCTCCCATGCCGACTTGCTGTGTTGCTTGCTTCTCACCTGCTTTTCTCTCCTCACCCCATCTGGACCCCTCCTGGGTGTCCCTCAGGGCACAGTTGCTTTTTCTGCCTTCCTGTGTTTCCAGTGTGGGTGCTCACTCCTCACTTCACTTTGCCCTTGTTTTTTCACATTTCTGTCACCCGGAACTTTCCTTTTTCTGAGGAGGTGTGTCTACCTTCCCCTCCACATCCTCCTCCACCCACTGCCTCCTGAACAGGGCCCCCTGGGAGAGTGGGCAGAGAGGGCTAACTCCTCTGGGCTTCAGGGTGTGTTTTCTTTTACACGGTGAATGTTCCTTCCAGCTTTTCAAATCTGCAGTCAGACAGGCATGAAATGTAATCAACAGGTGGTGAGGACTGAATGAAAGTGAGCACAATTTACTTAGGGGGTGAGGAGGAAGTCTCCCCTGGTGGGCCTGCTTTCCAGCTTCTTCAGGTTCCCTGTGGAGAGAACCACTGGTCAGCTGGCTTAGGGCTGAAACGAGCAGGTGGACCTTGGCAAAGCTGAGTCCTAAAGCTTCACACACATGCTGTCATCAGGATGCTGAAAGAACCCGGCACAGGTGTGTAGCTCCCCACTTGAACTCCTCAGATCTGTAACAAAGCTGGGCACAAGTGGCCCCAAATGCTCCAACTCCAGGGTCTCCTTCTAGTAGATGATGAGAACGGATGGAGTGGGGAGAGAAATATGCCAACCTTTCTCTCCTCCCACCCTCCAGTTTCTAACAGGTGCCTTCTAATGGCTGAGCCCAGCTAGAAGCCAGAAGACAAAGAAGCCCATCAATGCAGTCCTTAGGGACCAGCCTGACCAGGGGAAACCAGAACTGGGCAGAGGAGGGCAGAGAATGGATCTGCTGGGAAGAGGGAACATACAGGGAATAATAGCACAGTCAGTGAGGCTGAGTGTGGCATGCACAGAGGTGGAGCCTGCCTTTATTTAAAACTTAGGCATTGTATTGAAAGGTTGTTGCTGAATGAAAAGACTCCGGGATTCTTGGCCTCCAGAGGAGAATTCAGTCTGGGCCAGAGACGAGACTTGATCGCTCAGAGCTTTTGTGTAATAAAGTTTTATTAAAGTATAAAGGAGATAGAGAAAGCTTCTGACATAGGCATCAGAAGGGGGCAGAAAGAGTACCCCACTGCTGGTCTTCAGCTGGATGTTATATAGTCACTAGCAGTCTGTTAATGAAAGAAAGGAATGTCTTAAAACTCAGAATGGCACCAGGCCCCCCATCCAGAAGATGGGATAATCTTAGCACCAGATGATTCATCCTGGGCCATAATATGATTGACTTGAATCTTGTAGAAGGGCAGATTACCATACAAATAGTTTTGTTTACATAGATTAGGGGAACAATATCTGAGTATAACATACTGGTTTGTCAAGTAGGTCCTGAGCCATTAGGCGGAACCAACTTGAAGACAGAGTCAGGGGTGAATGCAAGTACATTAACATAGCTCAAGACAAACATTTCCATAAGAAAAATGCAGAGAATGGATCAAGGTTTGAGAATAGTTAACTTCAAGGTTTGAGAATAGTTAACTTCAGGTGAAACCAGGTGTCATTATGGCAACACAGTATTTTAAGAGAAACCTTTTAAATTTGTGTAGAGAAGGAAAAAATATCACTAGTTTGTTTCCTCCTGCTGCTTAAGAGAGAGAAAAATGTCTGACACTTGAAGTCTGTTTCCTCAATTTGGAGACCCCTGGCCTTCCTGCCTATTACCCTCTCATTATCATCCTGGACTTACAATAATTTTGATTTTTTTAAAAATTAAAATATTACTGATTTTTTTTTTTTTTAGTGCCTCCCCTTCCTCTTAAATTTTGGACCTGAGGCAAAATTCACCTCTCTTTAACCCTGGCCCTGAAATGGTACTCTCTGGATTAGGGGTATCATGTGAGGTTCTTATTTTCTCATTTTTGCACACCTAGTTTTAGTATATTCTAGTTTTTTTTTTTTTCAAGTTATCTATTTATTTTTAAAAATTTATTTATTGATGTTTATTTTTGTTTGCGCTGGGTCTTCATTCCTGCACATGGACTTTCTCTAGTTGCAGTGAGTGGGCTGCTCATTGTGGTGGCTTCTCTTATTGTGGAGCATGGGCTTTATGTGCATGGGCTTCAGTAGTTGCAGTATGCAGGCTCAGTAGTTGTGGCTCTTGGGCCCTAGAGAGCAGATTCAGCATTTCTGGTGCACAGGTTCTGTTGCTTGGCGGCATGTGGGAATTCTTCTCGACTAGGGATCGAACCTGCCTCCCCTGCATTGGCTATCAATATCCGCTGTACCACCAGGGAAGTCCCGATCATATATTTTTTATAAAAACAGTCAAATGCAAGATATCTTCTTTGAAAGGAGAAGTCCTTAATTTGTACAACGTGGGGAAGACTTGGCAGAAAAATCAAATGTTTGTTGGATGAGGAAAGAATGTGTGTTGTTGTTCAGTCCCTAAATCATGTCCTACGTTTGTGATCCCATGGACTGCAGTATGCCAGATTTCTCTGTCCTTCACTACCTCCCAGAGTTTGCTCAGATTCATGTCCATTGAGTCAGTGATACTATCTAACCATCTCATCCTCTGCCACCTGCTTCTCCCTTGCCTTCAATCTTTCCCAGTATCAGGGATTTTCTAGTTAGTTGGCTCTTCACATCAGGTGGCCAAAGTACTGGAGCTTCAGCTTCAGGAACATCTTACAATGAATAGTCAGGATTGATTTCCTTTAGGATTGACTGGTTTGATCTCCTTGCAGTTCAAGGGACTCTCAAGAGTCTTCTCTAATCACTACAACTCAAAAGCATCAGTTCTTCAGCTGTCATCCTTCCTTATGGTCCAACTCTCACATCCATACATGACTACTAGAAAAACCATAGCTTTGACTATAAGGACCTTTGTCAGCAAAGTGATGTCTCTGCTTTTTAATATGTTGTCTAGGTTTGTCATAGCTCTTCTTCCAAGGAGCAGGCATCTGTTAATTTTATGGCTTCAGCCACCATCCGCAGTGATTTTGGAGACCAAGAAAACAAAATCTGTCGCTGCTTCCAGTTTATCCTCGTCTACTTGCCATGAAGTGATGGGGCTGGATGCCATGATCTTAGTTTTTTGAATGTTGACTTTCAGGCCAGCTCTTTCTGCGCTCTTCTTTCATCCTCATCATCACTTCTGTTCCCAAACCCTACCTCTTCTCAGATTCTAACTCAATGCCACTTTCTGATAAAACATTTCCTTATATCCCGGATCACACTGGCCTACCAAGACCTACACCGTGTGTCCATGGGCCACCTCCATCTCTCCATATCCCTGCTTACCTCATGCTACCCTTCTCCTCCAATACACTAGCCTCCTACTAGCTATTGCTCCTGGAACACAGGAAGCAATTCATTAATATGTGTTGAGAATGAGTGGGACCACTCCCTCTTTCTATCATTCTTGACATAAGTTTTTGTTCTACAGTTATATATTTATTTTATCTCCCCTATTCTTAAATGCTCAGGCTATCTTACTTTGATATGATTCTTGGTGCCTGGCACAGTGCAAGCAAGTGCAAGTGTTGTTAATATCAAATATTAACAACAGTATTAGAAGAGCCATCATTTGAGTGATTTCTCAAGCACTGTATTAAACTTAGAAGTATCATCTTGCTTATATATTTTATTTATTTATTTATTTTTGTTTAACCTCTTGAGTTTATTTTTTTTCTTTAAAAAAATTATTGGAGTATAGTTGATTTACAATGTTGTGTTAGTTTCAGGTATACAGCAAAGTGAATCAGTTATATCAGTTCACATTCACTTTTCTTCAGATTCTTTTCCTGTATAAGTTATTACAGAGGACTGAGTAGAGTTCTCTGTTCATAAAATAGGTTCTTATTAGTTATCTATTTTTTTCTTTTTCCAAGAGATTTTTTTTTAATTTTTAAAATTTTAGGGACTTCCCTGGTGGTCCAGTGGCTAAGACTCTGTGCTTCCAATGCAGGAAGCCCAGGTTCAATCCCTGGACTGGGAACTAGATCCCACTTGCCTCAACTAAGAGTTCACTTGCCACAGCTAAGATCCAGAGTAACCAAAATAAAAAAAATTTTTTAAATTTTAATTGGAGGCTAATTACTTTACAGTTTTGTGGTGGTTTTGCCATACATTCATATGAATCAGCCGTGGGTTACATGTGTTCCCCATCCTGACCCTCCCTCCTACCTCCCTCCCCATTCCATCTCTCAGGGTCATCCCAGTGCACCAGCCATGAGCACCCTGCATCATCCATTAAACCTGGACTGGTGATCTATTTCACATATGTTAATATACATGTTTCAATGCTATCCTCTCAAATCATCCCACCCTTGGCTTCTCCCACAGACTCCAACAGTCTGTTCTTTACATCTGTATTTCTTTAGCTGTCTCGTTTATAGGTCATCTTTACCATCATTCTAAATTCCATATATATGCGTTAATATACTGTATTGATGTTTTTGTTTCTGACTTACATCACTCTGTATAATAGGCTCCAGTTTCATCACCTCATTAGAGCTGATTCAAATGCATTCTTTTTAATACCTGAGTAATATTCCATTGTGTATATGTACCACAGCTTTCTTATCCATTCATCTGCCAATGGACTTCTAGGTTGCTTCCATGTCCTGGCAATTGTAAACAGTGCTGCAATGAACATTGGGGTACATGTGTCTCTTTCAATTCTGGTTTCCTTGGTGTGTTTGGCCAGCAGTGGAATTGCTGGGTAATATGGCAGTTCTATTTCCAGCTTTTTAAGGAAATTCCACACTGCTCTCCATAGTGGCTGTACTAGTTTGCATTCCCACCAACTGCATAAGAGGGTTCCTTTTTCTCCAAAACCTCTCCAGCATTTATTGTTGGAGAAGGCAGTGACCCCCCACTCCAGTACTCTTGCCTGGAAAACCCCATGGGTGGAGGAGCCTGGTAGGCTGCAGTCCATGGGGTCACTAAGAGTCAGATGTGACTGAGCAACTTCACTTTCACTTTTCACTTTCATGCATTGGAGA
Organism: Aepyceros melampus; assembly: GCA_006408695.1. Classification (NCBI taxonomy): domain Eukaryota; kingdom Metazoa; phylum Chordata; class Mammalia; order Artiodactyla; family Bovidae; genus Aepyceros; species Aepyceros melampus. Next base: position 117,182 of record SJXQ01004419.1, on the reverse strand, counting down.
AGGAAATGGCAACCCACTCCAATGTTCTTGCCTGGAGAATCCCAGGGATGAGGGAGCCTGGTGGGCTGCCGTCTCTGGGGTCGCACAGACTTGGGACATGACTGAAGCAACTTAGCAGCAGCAGCAGCAGACTTTTTAATAGCAGCCATTCTGACCAGCATGAGATGGTACCTCATTGTGGTTTTGATTTGCATTTTTCTGATAATGAGTGATGTTGAACATCTTTTCATGTGTTTGTTAGCCATCTGTATGTCTTCTTTGGAGGAATGTCTGTTTAGTTCTTTGGCCCATTTTTTGATTGGGTCACTTATTTTTCTGGAATTGAGCTTCAGGAGCTGCTTGTATATCTTTGAGATTAATTTTTTGTCAGTTGCTTCATTTACTATTACTTTCTCCCATTCTAAAGGCTGTCTTTTCATTTTGCTTATAGTTTCCCTCTTTGTGCAAAAGCTTTTAATTTTAATTAGGTCCCATTTGTTTATTTTTGCTTTTATTTCCATTACTCTGGGAAGTGGGTCATAGAGGGTCCTGCTGTGATTTATGTCAAAGAGTGTTTTGCCTATGTTCTCCTCTAAGAGTTTTATGGTTCCTGGTCTTACATTTAGATCTTTAATCCATTTTGAGTTCATTTTTGTGTATGGTGTTAGAAAGTGTTCTAGTTTCATTCTTTTGCAAGTGGTTGACCAGTTTTCCCAGCACCACTTGTTAAAGAGATTATCTTTTCTCCATTGTATATTCTTGCCTCCTTTGTCAAGGATAAGGTGTCCACAGGTGCGTGGATTTATCTCTGGGCTTTCTGTTTTGTTCCATTGATCTATATTTCTGTCTTTGTGCCAGTACCATACTGTCTTGATGACTGTAGCTTTGTAGTAGAGTCTGAAGTGAGGCAGGTTGATTCCTCCTGTTCCATTCTTCTTTCTCAAGATTGCTTTGGCTATTTGAGGTTTTTTGTTTTTTGTTTTTTCCGGTATTTCCATACAAATTGTGAAGTTATTTGTTCTAGTTCTGTGAAAAATACCGTTGGTAGCTTGATAGGGATTGCATTGAATCTATAGATTGCTTTGGGTAGTATACTTACTTTCACTGTATTGATTCTTCAAATCCATGAACATGGTCTATTTCTCGAACTATTTGTGTCCTCTTTGATTTCTTTCATCAGTGTTTTACAGTTTTCTATCTATAGGTCTTTTGTTTCTTTAAGTAGATTTATTCCTAAGTATTTTATGCTTTTCATTGCAATGGTAAATGGAATTGTTTCCTTAGTTTCTCCTTCTGTTTTCTCATTGTTAGTGTATAGGAATGCAAGAGATTTCTGTGTGTTAATTATATATCCTGCAACTTTACTATATTCATTAATTAGTTCTAGTAATTTTCTAGTAGAGTCTTTAGGGTTTTCTATGTAGAGGTTCATGTCATCTGCACACAGTGAGAGTTTTACTTCTTTTCCAATCTGGATTCCTTTTATTTCTTTTTCTGCTCTGATTGCTGTGGCCAAAACTTCCAAAACTATGTTGAATAGTAGTGGTCAGAGTGGACACCCTTGTCTTGTTCCTGACTTAGGGGAAATGCTTTCAGTTTCTCACTATTGAGGATAATGTTTGCTGTGGGTTTATCATATATGGTTTTTATTATGTTGAGGTATGTTCCTTCTATTCCTGCTTTCTGGAGCATTTTTATCATAAATGGATGTTGAATTTTGTCAAAGGCTTTCTCTGCATCTATTGAGATAATCATACGTTTTTTATCTTTTCATTTGTTAATGTGTATTACATTGATTGATTTGTGGATATTAAAGAATCATTGCATTCCTGGGATTAAGCCCACTTGTTCATGATTTATGATCTTTTAAATATGTTTTTGGATTCTGTTTGCTAGAATTTTGTTAAGGATTTTTGCATCTATGTTCATCAGTGATATTGGCCTGTAGTTTTATTTTTTGTGGCATCTTTGTTTGGTTTTGGTATTAGGGTGATGGTGGCCTCATAGAATGAGTTTGGAAGTTTACCTTCTTCTGCAGTTTTCTGGAAGAGTTTGAGTAGGATAGGTGTTAGCTCTTCTCTAAATTTTTGGTAGAATTCAGCTGTGAAGCTATCTGGTCCTGGGCTTTTGTTTGTTAGAAGATTTCTGATTATGGTTTTAATTTCTGTGCTTGTAATGGGTCTGTTAAGATTTTCTATTTCTTCCTGGTTCAGTTTTGGAAAGTTATACTTTTCTAAGACTTTGTCCATTTCTTCCAAGTTGTCCATTTTATTGGCATATAGTTGCTGATAGTAGTCTCTTATGATCCTTTGTATTTCTGTGTTGTCTGTTGTGATTTCTCTATTTTTATTTCTAATTTTGTTGATTTGATTCTTCTCCCTTTGTTTTTTTTTTAAATTTATTTATTTTAATTGGAGGTTAATTACTTTACAATTGTATTGGTTTTGCCATACATCAACATGAATCTGCCACAGGTATACACGTGTTCCCCATCCTGAACGCCCCTCCCACCTCCCTCCCCATACCATCCCTCTGGGTCATCCCAGTGCACCAGCCCCAAGCATCCTGTATCATGCGTTGAACCTGGACTGGCAATTCATTCATATATGATATTATACATGTTTCAATGCCATTCTCCCAAATCAACCCACCCTCTTCTTCTCCCACAGATTCCAAAAGACTATAAGCCATTAAAAAGAATACATTTGAATCAGTTATAATGAGGTGGATGAAACTGGAGCCTATTATACAGAGTGAAGTAAATCAGAAAGAAAGACACCAATACAGTATACTGCTGCTGCTGCTGCTGCTAAGTCGCTTCAGTTGTGTCTGACTCTGTGCCACCCCATAGATGGCAGCCCACCAGGCTCCCCCGTCCCTGGGATTCTCCAGGCAAGAACACTGGAGTGGGTTGCCATTTCCTTCTCCATGCATGAAAATGAAAAGTGAAAGTGAAGTCGCTCAGTCGTGTCTGACTCTTCACAACCCCATGGACTGCAGCCTACCAGGCTCCTCTGTCCATGGGATTTTCCAGGCAAGAGTACTGGAGTGGGGTGCCATTGCCTTCTCCATACAGTATACTAATGCATATATATAGAATTTAGAAAGATGGTAACAGTAACCCTGTGTGAGACAGCAGAAGAGACACAGATGTATAGAACAGTCCCTTTGTTTCTTGATGAGTCTGGCTAATGTTTTGTCTATTTTATTTGTCCTCTCAAAGAACCAGGTTTACCTTTGTTGATTTTTGCTATGGTCTCTTTTGTTTCTTTTGCATTTATTTCTGCCCTAATTTTTGTGATTTCTTTCCTTCTACTAACCCCAGGGTTAGTTCTTCATTTCTTCCTTTTCTAGTTGCTTTAGTCGAGTTAGGTTATTTATTTGATTTCTCTCCTGTTTCTTGAGGTAGGCTTGTATTGCTATGAACCTTCCCCTTAGCACTGCTTTTACTGAATCCCGTATGTTTTGGGTTGTTGTGTTTTCATTTTCATTCATTTCTATGCATATTTTGATTTCTTTTTTGATTTCTTCTGTGATTTGTTGGTTATTCAGAAGTGTGTTGTTTAGCCTCCATATGTTTGTAGTTTTCATAGTTTTTTTCCTGTAGTTGACATCTAATCTTCCGCATTGTGATCAGAAAAGATCCTTGAGATGATTTCAATTTTTTTGAATTTACCAAGGCTAGATTTATGGCCCAGGATGTGATCTATCCTAGAGAAGGTTCAGTGTGCACTTGAGAAAAAGGTGAAATACATTGTTTTAGAGTGAAATGTCCTATAGATATCAATTAGGTCTAACTGGTCCATTGTATCATTTAAAGTTTGTGTTTTCTTGTTAATTTTCTGTTTTGTTGATCTATCCATAGGTGTGAGTAGGGTATTAAAGTCTCCCACTATTATTGTGTTACTGTTACTTTCCCCTTTCATATTTGTTAGCATTTGCATTACATATTGCATTGCTCCTATGTTGGGAGCAATATTATCCTCCTATATTATTGTTATATCTTCTTGGATTGATCCTTTGATCATTATGTAATGCCCTTCTCTGTCTCTTTTCATGGCCTTTGTTTCAAAGTCTATTTTATCTGATATGAGTATTACTACTACTGCTTTCTTTTGGTCTCATTTGCATGAAATATCTTTTTCTAGCCCTTCACTTTCAGTCTGTATGTGTCCCTAGGTTTGAGGTGGGTCTCTTGTAGACAGCATCTATAGGGGTCTTGTTTTTGTATCCATTCAGCCAGTCTTTGTCTTTTGGTTGGGGCATTTAACCCATTTACATTTAAGGTAATTATTGATAAGTGTAATCCTGTTGCCATTTACTTTGTTGTTTTGGGTTCAGGTTTATAAACCTTTTCTGTGTTTCCTGTCTAGAGAAGATCCTTTAGCATTTGTTAGAGCTGGTTTGGTGATGCTGAATTCTCTGAGCTTTTGCTTGTCTGTAAAGCTTTTGATTTCTCTTTCATATTTGAATGAGATCCTTGCTGGGTACAGTAATCTGGGTTGTAGGTTTTTCTCTTTCATTACTTTAAGTATGTCCTGCCATTCCCTTCTGGCTTGAAGAGTTTCTATTGAAAGATCAGCTGTTATCTTTATGGGGATCCCCTTGTGGGTTAATTGTTGTTTTTCCCTTGCTGCTTTTAATTTTGTTCTTTGTGTTTGATCTTTGTTAATTTGATTAATATGTGTCTTGGGGTGTTTTGCCTTGAGTTTATCCTATTTGTGACTCTGGGTTTCTTGAACTTGGGTGGCTATTTCCTTCCCTATTTTAGGGAAGTTTTCAACTATTATCTCCTAAAGTATTTTTCTCAAGGCCTTTCTTTTTGCCTTCTTCTTCTAGGACTCCTATGATTTGAATGTTGGGGCATTTGACATTGTCCCAGAGGTCTCTGAGGTTGTCCTTATTTCTTTTTTCTTTTTTCCTCTCTGCCTCATTTATTTCCACCATTCTGTCTTCCACCTCACTTATCCTATCTTCTGCCTCTATTCTACTACTGGTTCCCTCCAGAGTGCTTTTGATCTCAGCTATTGCATTATTCATTATTGATTGATTCTTTTTTATTTCTTCTAGGTCCTTGTTAAACTTTTCTTGAATCTTCTCAATTCTTGTCTCCAGACTACTTATCTGTAACTCCATTTTGTTTTCAATATTTTGGATCTTTTTTACTATCATTATTCTGAATTCATTTTCAGTTAGATTACCTATCTCCTCCTCTTTTGTTTGATTTGTTGGGCTTTTATCATGTTCCTTTACCTGCTGAATATTTCTCTGCCTTTTCATCTTGTTTAGGTTGCTGTGTTTGGGGTGGCCTTTCTGTGTCCTGGAAATTTGTGGTTCCTCTTTATTGTGGAGGTTCCTCCCTATGAGTAGGGTTGGACGTGTGACTTGTCAAGGTTTCCTGGTTAGGGAAGCTTGCATCAGTGTTCTGGTCGGTGGAGCTGGATCTCTTCTCTCTGGAGTGCAATGAAGTGTCCAGTAGTGACTTTTGAGGTTTCTGTGGGTTTGGTGTGACTTTTGACCACCTATATTTTTGTGCTTGGGGTTATGTTCCTGCTTTGTTGGAGAATTAGCTTGGTATGTCTTGCTCTGAAACTTGTTGGGTCTTGGGTGGAGCTTGGTTTCAATGTAGGTATGGAGGCTTTTGGGTGAGCTTTTGTTGATTAATGTCCCTGGAGTCAGGAGATTTCTGGTGATCTCAAGTTTTGGATTTAGGCCTCCTGCCTCTGGCTTTCAATCTTATTCTTGTAGTAGCCTCAAGATTTCTCCATCCATACAGCACCAATGACAAAATGTCTAGGTTAATGGTGAAAAGATTCTCCACAGTGAGGGACACCCAGAGAGGTTCACAGAGTTACATGAAGAAGAGAAGAGAGAGGAGGGAGATAGAGGTGACCAGGAGGAGAAGAGGGGATCAAAAGAGGAGAGATCAGTCTAGCCAGTAATCAATTCCCTATTTGCTCTCCACAGTCTGGAACACTCAGAGAGGTTCACGGAGTTCCACAGAGAAAAGTGAGGAACGAGCTAGAGGTGACCCAGAGGAGAGGAGGGGGAGTCAAAAGGAGAGAGACCAGTCTAGCCTGTGATCAGTTCCCTAAGTTTTCTCCACAGCCCAGAACACCCAAAGAGATTCACAGAGTTAAGTAGAGAAGAGAAGGGGGAGGGGGGAGATAGAGGTGACCTGGGGGAGAGAAAGAAGAGTCAAAAGGGGAGAGAGCAATCAAGCCAGTATCACACTCCTAAGTAAATATGGGTACTGAAGATTGGATTCTTAAAGGTACAATATTGATAACAATTACCAAAAAGCAAAGATTAAAAATCTAGAGTAGAGGTTAGACTCTCAAAAATACAATATTAAAAAACAAAACAAAATCATAAAAGTTATATAAAAAATATGAAATTTGTTTTAAAAATAGGGTCTTTTTTTTTCCAAGGTAATAGTAGGTTTTTAAAATGAAAAGTAAAGGATTAATAAAAAACTTAAAATTTTAAAAATTAAAAAGAAATTAAAAAATGATAATAGTAAAATATATCTAGGAATTTCTCTGGAGCTGTTGAGGGCAGCGGGTGGTCAGTTCAGTTTCAGATAGTTCCTTGTTCCACCTTATACATCTTCTGAAAGTCTATAGGTCTCTTCCAGTGTAGTCAGTATTAACTACAGGCTTTTAATCTGTTGCACCTGTCACTTCCAAGCCGTTCCCTCTTTGGTTTATTTTGGCTTCCTCTGTTTGCAAGTCTCTTCAGTATCTAACTTCTGCCCTGACACAAGGGGGCAAAGGTGGTCATTTATTTAGGCTCACTTGTTCAGTTGTGCTGTGGGGAGGGAGGAACACTGCAAACAAATATCACTGGTGGGTGTGGGGAGTGCTAGCAGTGTCTGGGTCACACTGGGTTTGCCCCTGCTCACGCGTGTGTGCTTTCCCAGTCTATACTGCTTAGGCTCCAGCTTGCTGTGCTAGGGAACTTTCTGGGGCGGGCCCTGGGTTGCATGTACTTCCTAGATCTACGCTGCTCAGATTCAGGTTCTCAGGTAACTCCACAAAGGCACAGACTCAGATGGGCCTGCATTTTGTGCCCTTCCCAGGTCCGAGCAGCTCAGGCGACCAGGTGCTTGGCGAGCACACACTCCCCAGGTGTGGTGCGTCTTATCACCTCCCCGTCCCAGCTGCTCGGTTTCTTGGGTAGTGTGTCTCTTCTGGGGAGCTGATCCCGTGCTGCAACTCTCCTGACAGATGTCAACCGTCCAGGATCCCAGGAAGACTTGGTTAGCGACTGAGAACCTGCGCACAGTTTGGGAGGGGATGCCGTCTCTGGGGCCGAGTTTGCCCCTTTCCTTCCAGCTCTGGCTGGCATCCGCCTGCCTCTCTGCCTCCGGCGGGAGATGGGCCTGTCTGCAGCCAGCTAGCTCTCCTCTGGTATTCACTCAGTCCTTTGTTCTGTGAGTGGGACCAGCAGTGCCTCAGGTTAGAGCTTCTCGGGGGAAAGTTCTCTCTCTCTCTTCCTTTTTGTTTTTTATCCTCTCTGGCTATTCCACGGTTTGGGTTGCTATCTCACGTTAGCTCCCTCAGATTGCCCTCAGGGCATTCAGGCCTGGTCCTTACCCTAAGCAGTGCAGCCCGTGCCTCCCTGTTGAGCCCCCACTTGCAGGTGGTGGAGATAAGCATCTGGGCTACTTCTCCTCTGGAAGTTGGAGTTAGATCCATAATCTGTGGGTTTATTTATTTTTTCCTCCCTCTGAGATTCCAAAACTCCCCACAGACCCACCGGTGAGAGGGTCTCCTGGTGTTTGGAAACTTCTCTTTTAAGACTCCCTGCCCAGAACAGGTCTCCATCCCTAACTCTTTTGTCTCTCTTTTTATCTTTTATATTTTGTCCTACCTCCTTTTGAAGACAATGGGGTGCCTTTCTGGGTGTTTGATGTCCTCCACCAGTGTTCAGAAGTTGTTCTGTGTTAGTTGCTCAGCGTTCAAATGATCTTTCGATGAATTTGTGGGGGGGAAAGTGGTCTCCCTGTCCTCTTCCTCCGCCATCTTAGGACCGCCTCCTCACTTAGATATTTTAAATGACTATGAGGAAACACATTTATAGGAATCCACACAGTCATAAAGAAGACTATTTTAGTCTGGCTTCACAGCTAAGGAAGCTGAGGTGTAGAGAAATCAGGTAACTTGCTGAAGGTCACTTTGCTAATAACTGGCATTAACAGAAAGTGTAATCCTAAATTACATCAGACTGGTATTCTTAAACTGTGATCCAGGAACCTCTGAGGTTCCCAAGACAATTGAGTTGGTAAATTCAAAACCGTTCTTGTATATATATAGAGTTTCCCCTGAGACTCCATGCCATGTGATAGCAAACACCTTGAATGCAGAAGCAGAGGTGTGAATCCACTATCTCTTGTTAAGTCAGGCACTCAAAAGATTTTCAAAGATAATGCCAATCTTTTTACTTATTTTTTTTTCTGTTTTGGAAAATACAGGTTTTTTTTTTTTTTTAAACCTAGAAAGTCATACTTATGTTAACATGTAATGTGCTTATTATCATTTAAAAATTATATTGATAAATATTTTTAAAAATCCATCAGTGTCCATTTTTAATATGGTAAATGTCCATAGATACAGCCCACATAGTCAAAAACTCTTTGGAGTTCTCAATATCTTTAAGAGTATTTTGGGCCTGGTTGCTCAGTGGTAAAGAATCCACCTGCCAAAGCACAAGATACAGGATTGACCCCTGTCCAGGAAGATCCACATGCTGTGGGGGAGCAGCTAAGCCCATGTGCCACAACTACTGAGCCTGTGCTCTAGGGCCTTGGAACCCCAGCTACTGAGCCCATGCACCACAGCTCTGAAGCCCGTGCACCCTAGAGCCCATGCTTTGCAACAAGAGAAGCCACTGCAGTGAGAACCCTGCGCACTGCAACTAGAGAGTAACCCTCGCCTCCCACAACTAGAGAGAGCCTGCATGCAGCAACGAAGGCCTAGCACAGCCAAAAATAAATTAAGAAATAATCATAATAAAGTATTATGGGGCCCTGAGACCAAATTCTTTGAGAATAGACATGTTAGGTAATTTCTAAGTTTTTTCTCAGCTCTAGAATTTAAGAATTCTCTATCCATGAAGCAGTTTTGGAGGGCAGGGAAAGGACTTCAAGATCATTAATCAGTGTCAGAAAAGAGGGGCAGTCTTGAGGCCAGACTCCATGCTGAGGTTCTCCATAGTCTGACTAGTCTTGGCTACCTGGATTTATTCCTAACTCCTTAACAGCAGAACTTAACTGCTCTGTAGACTTCTGAAAACTCCCATTCCTGCCTTGGACTCATGGATATCTTGCAGTCTTGCTATTTCATTCCTTTATCCTTCATCCTCTTTTCTGCTTGTGTGCTGTGGCATTTTTTATCTCAACCCTGCTTCCAACTTTCTATACTTAGTCTTCCATAACTAAGGCTTTATAGTACCTGAACACTTCCTGGGCTCAGATTAGCCCCAAGTGGTTTAATCTCATGTTGCCCCTTCCATGGACAGAATTACAACGGATTTCATGTTTTAAATTCTTTCTCATTGATTACCTCTGGCAAAAGGAACAGCTGTTGCTGCTTCAAAGTCGCTTCAGTTGTATCTGACTCTGTGAGACCCCATAGACGGCAGCCCACCAAGCTCCCCAGTCCCTGGGATTTTCAGGCAAGAATACTGGAGTGGGTTGCCATTTCCTTCTCCAATGCATGAAAGTGAAAAGTCAAAGTGAAGTCACTCAGTCGTGTCTAACTCTTAGTGACATCATGGATTGCAGCCTACCAGGCTCCTCTGTCCATGGGATTTTCCAGACAAGGTGGACGTGAAAAAGGGTGGACAAGAAACCTCTTTTGTAATACTTTTTGCATTACTAGTCAAAAAATAAATGAAAACTTTGTTTCAAGTGAAGTAAAAACAAAAACAAACCCCACCCCTAAGTCTCCTGAAAAGTAATTATTTCTGCAAACTCCCTTGTTTGGTCAGCAGCATTCCTTGCAGCAGGGACATCACCTTGCAGGGTGGTTACGGAAATAGGAAATATGTCATAGATCACTGTATAGTCAAGAATGAATATGCATTTGAGGACAGAGACTACCTTTTCCTGGATTCAGGTTTTTGTTTCTTTTCCTTTTCAGTTAAATGAGTCATGCTTTGGTGGAGTAAACTGAGAAAATATTTCTTGGCCTCTGTTACTGTTAAGAAAATGATTTAAAAACAATCTGAGTGTAGTATAAACTTAGATCTACATAGGTATCCTATGTGTTGTCTAGAATATACATGCTAGATATACTTTATACTTTGTGTGTATTTGCTGGTATTTAATTTAATTGATGGTTTCCTTAGGCTCTGCTTTTGTTGTTTTCTCAGTATTTTCCCATGCTGATGTATTTGGAGAAAGGAGGTGCTATTTCCAAAGAGGTCACTTGTTGGCTATGACATCTTTAAAAAAAAAAAAACTTTTTATTTTTTATGGGAATATAGCCAATTAACAATGTTGTGATAATTTCAGGTGGACATCCAAAGGACTCAGCCATACATATACATGTGTCTCTTCCCGTCATGAGATTTTTGGCAAGACTTGTCCTGTGTCTCCATGACCCACATCTTTGAAGGCCAGTTAGGACGAAAGCACAAGGTCCAGACAACAAAGCCTTTTAGAAAGTTGAAAGAACTATTCAAAACCTGAGTGGTATATTAACTGCTCCTCTTGATTAGTTCTCAAAATACCATGGGAAGGAAATAGGTCACTAGATATTGATTCCACTTTTCAGATTAGAACAATAAAGCTAAAGACCGTTCCATGAGTTCTAAAGCAAACTAGTGGTCAAGTCTGCTCTATCTACTTCTTCCCAGTCCATGGAAATGACTTCAGAGCTAGAGGCCAGCACTTAGTGGTCTTCTAAGTGGGAGCAGCAGCATGGACAGTCCTAAGGGAGCCCATTTCCAGATTCTCATTTTATGCTTCATCTGTGAAAGCAAGCCTGCTTGCTCAGGCAGCTTTTCCCTTTCCAAAGTCTCTTTAATCATCTGACCTTCTCTTAAGTACTCTTACTCTGCCTTGGACTGCCCCCAGGAAAACCTCTGAGGCACCACACAATGGGACACTTGAAAACACGGATTTCTGAAAAGGCTCCTTGAATCATTAGTCCAAGAGCAAAAACAAGCTGCCCACGATATGTCTTCCATTGTCTTGTATGTTTTTTTTATTGGAAGGAATTAGCCTGCGTTGGAATATTCTGAATTCAGATATTATGGAGTGTGATAATAGGGTAGGAATGGCTTCATCTCTTTTGTCTCTAGTTTATTATTGAAGAAAGCCTCACTCCTAACAACAAACTCATGGAAGCAAAGCAAACATCAGATCCTCAGAATGCCTTTCCTGTTTTTAAGGATTCCATTGAATCCTCAATCCAGGACATGTCTTTTATGGAAAGGATTGGTACAAGTTAAAATGCTGATTATTTTCAATGAGACATGTGTTCTGGGACTAATAAATTATTCAAGATATACTGGATAAACTTACCAACAAAAGTTTTATGTGATTTCTCCCAGATTTTTTGCACATCAGTCTGGTAGTTCATGAAGGCAATTTTATCAAAACATATCATGAAATATTTATTCCAATAGCAGTCAATCCTCATCTTATTTTCTCTTATAAAATGTTAATGATACAAAGGCCGGACAAATTAGTGCAATATATACATTTCTCTTTCATGAAAAAGTTCAATCATGATATGAAGCAAAATTAATTTAAAAAGTTAATTGTCATATTTATACATCATTTTATTTAATTATTTTCAAAAGCTGAATACCTAGCATTGATATACAAACTTACAAACATCAAAGAAATGCCATATTTTCCCTTATATTTCTTGCTTTATAAATAACTTACAATGTTAACTGCACATTACCTTAAAGTATAATTGATGACAAATGCACGATTATGTTGTTTTTATAAATTATTCTAAATGTGAATAAATTATATAAAAGTTACATTATTGAGAGGCTCATATAATTATTCACATTTAGAATAATTTGTAAATCTTAGTGTTTAGTAATATATCTTACAAAATCTATTTCATGATTTATTTTTCAGTAATTTTTATATATTCTCCCAAAATATCTATTAATACATTTACTTGGATATTAAAAATCAGAGAAATTATCTCTGATTTAGTTTATTGATTTGAAAATGAGAATCAAAGTTGCCAGTTAGGTTTTATGATGAGTATTTTCCATAAATAGGATGACATAAATCTCTTAAGACTTTTTGAAAAAAAAAAAAAAAGTATTTTAAATGTGGAGTGAGATAAAATTATTTTTATTGGAAAAATGTTGAGTTGCTTGTGATGCATTAGAGTTAATATTTTATTTTCTCAATATCTTCTGAGTTTATCAAATTAAACAAGGTATCTCTTAAATGAAGGAGTAACATATAATTCATTATGATTATATAATCCTCAACATTAATAGTTATGTATAATAATTCTTGAAATTTTAAAAGTTATGCTAGTTTACAGGAATTAAAAAAGTAAATGAATCTAATAAGGCAACAAATTCTTTTGCAAATTAATGATTTGTTTCTATCAAAATTAAAGGAGGAACTTGTAACGAAATGGTGGATCTAAGAAATGATCACTAGTGACTGCTAAAACCATTAGATGAAAAGCTGATGGGGACCTTGATAATGAGTGGATACACTGAGCCCACTGATTAGTACTGTCATGAAAAAAAGATTATTCAGACTTTATGTACTTGCAGTGAAACCAGAAGCACACAGACACCACCTCTGAAGGATTCTTGCTAAAGTATCAACTCAGAATCCGACCAAGCCTAAATATCAATTTTCAGGAAATACAGAGGCCAGAGAGATATAATCAGTAATATCCAGAATGTGGAAAACCATACAAGAAAAATGATCCAAATATTGGTTTTTCATCAAACCATTTACAAGAGGAAAGAAAAACAGGAAGAAGAGTCTACCATTAAAAGAGACAGGGGAAATATCAGCCAAAAGCAATCTGTGGGCATTGTTAGGATCTTGAGTTGAAAAAACAACACTGAAATCCAAACCAAAGCAAAACACAAGAGCACATATGAGACAACCAGAGATCTGAATGTTGGCTGAATACTGGATTACTCAGTTTTTAGGGATACTAGTTTGTTTTTAAATGAGTCTTGATTTCTTAGAGCTATATAGAGAGGTATTTACACATGAAATGGCATGATACTTGGGATTTGCTTCAGAATAATCCATCAGTGGTGAAGGGTGGGAGTGGGAGAGGGGAGAGTGGAGAGATCAGACAGGACTGGCCATAGGTTGATAAAATTGTCTAAAGCTTGATAGTGGTCACATCGAGGTTCATTTTATTATTCTTCTACATTTATATACATGAACTTTTCAATAAAAAAATGAAAAGATAGATTTAAAAAGTCTAAAAAAATAAACTTACTGAAGGAATACCTAATTTAGCTGTCAGCAGATAGATCACTGAAACTAATTTTTTGATGATTAACCACTGGTTGGCTTTTGGCACATACCTTGAAAGGGCTGAGTGACTGACACTGATATAACAAAACTCTCTATTCCCTTCCATTTGTTTGTGTGAACAGTGCTTGAATGTATAGAAGCAAAATCAAAGAAATAGGAGTTTATGCTGAACTCTTTCATTTGGCAAGAGGTAATAGTTACCCATGAATTCATGAATAAACAGGAAAAAAAAACACCCTATCTATCTATTAAGAGATCTGTATTGTCACAATTTTTTGTGTTTAATCATTGTATTATATATCAAAATGTATAATACTTATGCTGTTTTGACAAATGTATACTAATACCAATTATTATAATCCAATCCAGAAGAAATTTTTAATATTTGGAACCCTTAGTATCAGGAAGCTAAAACAAAAACCTTAAAAAATTCACAAGGATAAAAATACATGGGGAATTTAATGGCAGTATCATTTTAAGGAGAAATAGGAATGATGCAAAATATTGATAGTTCTTTTTTCTTATGTGTATGAGCCAACATTCTGGTTTCTTTGTATATATCATAAGTGGCTTTTTGTTGTTGAAAACCGAATATTTTAAGTAAAATAATGTAGCAACTCTGGAAAAATAAATAAAATATTTGAGAGTTAAAGAAGAGTTTATGTATTTTCACAAATAGATGATGGGGTATCAAGTTAGAGCATTAAAATTGTATGGATATATTTAAAAGAATGATGTAACAGTTTTATTTTAAATTATCATTATTTATAGTATACCAGAGAGCTGCCTTTTTAGCACAGCCAGCAGAGCATCAGTGAAATACAATACACCAGAAATTACATCTTTTGTAACTCTTTAAAATTCAGAAATGTTAAATATTAGCTAAAAATGAGTAAAATGGCTTCCCTTGTGGCTCAGCTGGTAAAGAATCTGCCTGCCAGGTGGGGAGATCCTGGGTTGGGAAGATCCCCTAGAGAAGGGAAAGGCTACCCACTCCATTATTCTGGTCTGGAGAATTCCATGGACTGTATAGTCCATAGGGTTGCAAAGAGTCAGACATGACTGAGCGACTTTCACTTTCAAAAATGAGTAGGGAGACTACTTAGATCTTTTTTTCTTTTATTTATTTCTTATTGAATAAAATTCACAAAACATAAAGTTAACCATTAACCATGTTAAAGTATGCAATTCAGTAGCATTTAGTGTGTTTACAGTGTTGTACAACCATCACATCTATTTCCATCACATCATTTCATCATCTCAAAAAGAAACTCTGGGCCCATTAAGCAGCATTCCTCCTGGCAACCACTATTCTGTTTTTTGTTTCTGTTGATTTAATACTCTTCATATAAGTGGAATCATACAACCCATAACCCTGACTAGCTTCTTTCACTTACCGTAATATTTACAATGTTTATTTAAGTTGTAGCAGGTATCAATATTTCATTCCCTTTTTATGGTTGATTAATATTCCACTGAGTGGATATATCACATTGTGCCTATTTATTCATCAGCTGATGGACATTTGGGTTGTTTTTACCTTTTGGCTATTATGAACAGTGCTGTTGTTATGAACATAGTTGTACAAATATTTGTTTGAATACTTATTTTCAGTTCTTTTGGATCTATAACTAGCAGTGAAGTTGCTGAGAATTCTGTTTAAACTACAATTAGAAAACAAAATCTAGGGACTTCCCTTGTGGTTCAGTGGTTAAGACTCTGCATCTACTGCAGTGGGCGTGAGTTCAATCCCTGGTTGGGGAACTAAGATCCCACACACAGCATGGCAGAGCTAAAAAAAAAAAAAAAAAAAAGCAAAGAAAACAAAATTTTCTTTCTCTGCTGCTTACTAGATTAGCCCTTTTCTGTTTTGATGACATCCTTATATATGCTAAGCTTCCAAACCTCCCTGATGAAATAATGCCAGAGTTAGCTAGCCCCTTGCACATAGTAACCTTTCTCCATGCTGATTTGTTAGTTTGACATGACAGCTGGTGACCTCGGCTTCTCATAGACTGAGTGGGAGTGCTAAGAGAGAGACATTTCTGTGTCAGACTGAAGGAAAATCACTGCACTGCAAGCAAGAGCCAGGCATCACAGTTTTAAAAAATCTTCCCAGGTGATTCCATCGTGCATCCCAGTTTAAGAGCTGTGTTGATGGAATTTCCTTTGGGAAGTGTATCCTGGTGGAAAGTCCCAGGACTTTTGGAATGGGTTTTAATAAACTGATTCAATGTTGATTCAGTAAGGATGGATATATTCTAAGTCACATGAGAAGTTCCATTCATCCTATGTAGTAAGCATCTGTTTCCTCCATTAAGGGGACTTTGGAAAGCAAACTGTGAGTATGGTGAGATGTCAGCAAAGCCAGCTGAGCCTATAACTTAACAGGGAATCTTTACAGTGAGCTAATGAAAAGGACCTGAGCAACACTTGTGGACCATTGGGGTGTGTACCTTATTGGTGCCAAGATAGTATTTACCACTGAACGGAGGAGCCCTGTGGGCAAGGATTTGTGTTGGGGGTTCTATTTGTGTGTGTATGCGTGCTTAGTCACTTCAGTCATGTCCAACTCTTTGCGACCCCATGGACCGTAGCCTGCCAGATTCCTCTGTCTATGGAACTTCCCAGGCAAGAATACTGGAGTGGATTGCCATACCCAACCTCAGGGGATCTTCTCGATCCAGGGATAGAACCCTTATCTCTTGTTTCTCCTGCATTACAGGTCGATTCTATATTGCTGAGCCATCGGGAAGTCCAGGGAACTCTATTTACATGTCATCAAATAAGAAATCTAAGTTAATAATAATCATAATGAAAGAGACTGACTGAAGGAGTAGGTATGTTAATACTTTTGAAACATATTTTAAACCTAACTGGTGTACATAAGCATTTACACATTTCAAGTATGCTTCTACTGTGGCGGGAACTATAGGTTTGCTCAAACCAAACCCTTTCCATTTTCTTTCTGTTATGGAAGCCAAAAAGCTAAAATCTTGCTTTCCTAATTCCTCTGCTGTTGGAAGAAGCCATGTGACATAATTTTGGCTGTTAAGAATGCAAGACTATGATGGCAAGGATTTTTATCTCTTTCGTTCTCTGCTGGTCAAAACTCATCAAATTGTACACTCTAAAAATGTCCAGTTTGGTGGGAGGATGACAGATGTTGTTTAAAGCTACAAATTTGCAACAAGTAGTAAATAGGTCCCAGAGATTTAATGCACAAAGAGTGAATTTGAAAATGTTAGTCACTCAGTTGTGTGCGACTCTTTGCACATGGACTGTAGCCTGACCGGCTCCTCTGTCCATTAAATTCTCCAGGCAAGAATACTGGGTGGGTAGTCATTCCCTTCAGCAAGGAAATCTTCCCAACTCAGGAACCCATGTCTCCTGTATTGCAGGCAGATTGTTTACCGTCTGAGCCAGCGGGGAAGCTATGGTTTTTCCAGTAGTCATATACAGATGTGAGAGTTGGACCATAAAGAATGCTGAGTGCTAAGGAATTGATGCTTTCTAATTGTGCTGGAGAAGACACTTGAGAGTCCCTTGGACAGCAAGGAGATCAAATCAGTCAATCCTAAAGGAAATCAACCGTGAATATTCACTGAAAGGACTGATGCTGAAGTTCTGATCCTTTGACCGCCTGATGTGAAGAGCTGATTCATTGGAAAAGACACTGATTCTGGGAAAGACTGAGGACAGGAGGAGAAGGGGGTGACAGAGGATGAGATGGTTGGATGGCATCATTGACACATGGACATGAGTTTGAGCAAACTCCAGAAGATAGTGAAGGACAGGGAAGCCTGGTGTGCTGCAGTCCATGGGGTCACAGAGTCAGACACTATTTAGCAACTAAACAAATGAATGAATAATGAATGTAGGGCTTCCCAGGTGGCGCTAGTGGTAAAGAACCCTTCTGCCAATGCAAGAGATATAAGAGACGTGAGTTCGATCCCTGGGTCAGAAAGATCCCCTGGAAGAGGGCATGGCAACGCACTCTACTATTCTTGCTTGGAGAATCTCATGGACAGAGGAGCCTGGTGGGCTATAGTCCATAATGTTGCAAAGAGTCTGACAGGACTGAAGCAACTTAGTATGTACGCATAGTGAATATAAAAATATACTATAACCATCAAACTTTCTGAGAGACTAGAACTTAAAAATTGCAACCACTAAAAAGGATAATTATGTAATCTGGAAGAGGTGCCAATTATCACTATAATAGCAATCATATGACAATATATAAATGTCCCAAATTAACATACACCTTTAGTTTACACAATCTTGTGTCAAGTATATTTCAGTTTAAAAAATTTTAATGTTCACTCAATTGTATATCAATTTTATTTCAACAAATGGAAAAAGAACAGTTGTTAAGAAAATTAAAAGGCAAATTAGAAAATGGAAAAAAACAGAAGCAAATTTCTTAGCCCTACAGGAAGCTGAAGTGAGAATCCTGAAAGGAAAGGAGGCATCAAGACTTTGTTTCTCTGAATTTCAAGTTGGTTGCAAGGCTAGCTGAGATTTATCTAGCTAACACTAGGTGTCACCATTGTGCTTAAAACAAAAATGCTGATGCTCATGTGTGCTAGTCAATATTCAGGACCAAGTTCAATTCAGTTCAGTCGCTCAGTTGTGTCTGACTCTTTGAGACCCCATGAATTGAATGCAGCATGCCAGGCCTCCCTGTCCATCACCAACTCCTGGAATTCACTCAAACTCTCATCCATCGAGTCGGTGATGCCATCCAGCCATCTCATCCTCTGTTGTCCCCTTCTCCTCGTGCCCCCAATCCCTCCCAGCATCAGGGTCTTTTCCAGTGAGTCAACTCTTCGCATGAGGTAGCTAAAGTATTGGAGTTTCAGCTTTAGCATCATTCCTTCCAAAGAAATCCCAGGGCCGATCTCCTTCAGAATGGACTGGTAGGATCTCCTTGCAGTCCAAGGGACTCTCAAGAGTCTTCTCCAACACCACAGTTCAAAAGCATCAATTCTTTGGCGCTCAGCCTTCTTCACAGTCCAACTCTCACATCCATACATGATTACTGGAAAAACCATAGCCTTGACTAGACGGATCTTTGTTGGCAAAGTAATGTCTCTGCTTTTGAATATGCTATCTAGGTTGGTCATAACTTTCCTTCCAAGGAGTAGGCGTCTTTTAATTTCATGGTGGAGTCACCATCTGCAGGGATTTTGGAGCTGACAAAAATAGTCTGACACTGTTTCCACTGTTTCTCCATCTATTTCCCATGAAGTGACAGGAACAGATGCCATGGTCTTAAGAAGAGATGGCAAGAATACACAGAAGAACTATACAAAAAATATCTTCATGACGTGGATAATCACGATGGTGTGATCACTCATCTAGAGCCAGATATCCTGGAATGTGAAGTCAAGTGGGCCTTAGAAAGCATCACTACGAACAAAGCTAGTGGAGGTGATGGAATTCCAGTAGAGCTATTTCAAATCCTGAAAGATGATGCTGTGAAAGTGCTGCACTCAACATACCAGCAAATTTGGAAATCTCAGCAGTGGCCACAGGACTGGAAAAGGTCAGTTTTCATTCCAATCCCAAAGAAAGGCAATGCCAAAGAATGCTCAAACTACCGCACAATTGTATTCATCTCACATGCTAGTAAAGTAATCCTCAAAATTCTCCAAGCCAGGCTTCAGCAATACGTGAACCGTGAATTTCCTGATGTTCAAGCTGATTTTAGAAAAGGCAGAGGAAGCAGAGATCAAATTGCCAACATCCTCTGGATCATGGAAAAAGCAAGAGAGTTCCAGAAAAATATCTATTTCTGCTTTATTGACTATGCCAAAGCCTTTGACTGTGTGGATCACAATAAACTGTGGAAAATTCTGAAAGAGATGGGAATACCAGACCACCTGACCTGCCTCTTGAGAAATCTGTATGCAGGCCAGGAAGCAACAGTTAGAACTGGACATGGAACAGACTGGTTCCAAATAGGAAAAGGAGTACGTCAAGGCTGTATATTGTCACCCTGCTTATTTAACTTCTATGCAGAGTACATCATGAGAAACGCTGGACTGGAAGAAACACAAGCTGGAATCAAGATTGCCAGGAGAAATATCAATCACCTCAGATATGCAGATAACACCACCCTTATGGCAGAAAGTGAAGAGGAGCTCAAAAGCCTCTTGATGAAAGTGAAAGAGGAGAGTGAAAAAGTTGGCTTAAAGCTCAACATTCAGAAAACAAAGATCAAGGCATCTGGGCTCATCACTTCATGGGAAATAGATGGGGAAACAGTGGAAACAGTGGTTGACTTTATTTTTTTGGGCTCCAAAATCACTGCAGATGGTGATTGAAGCCATGAAATTAAAAGACGCTTACTCCTTTGAAGAAAAGTCATGACCAACCTAGATAGCATATTCAAAAGCAGAGACATTACTTTGCCGACTAAGGTCCATCTAGTCAAGGCTATGGTTTTTCCTGTGGTCATGTATGGATGTGAGAGTTGGACTGTGAAGAAGGCTGAGCGCCGAAGAATGGATGCTTTTGAACTGTGGTGTTGGAGAAGACTCTTGAGAGTCCCTTGGACTGCAAGGAGATCCAACCAGTCCATTCTGAAGGAGATCGGCCCTGGGATTTCTTTGGAGGGAATGATGCTAAAGCTGAAACTCCAGTACTTTGGCCACCTCATGCGAAGAGTTGACTCATTGGAAAAGACTCTGATGCTGGGAGGGATTGGGGGCAGGAAGAGAAGGGGACGACAGAGGATGAGATGGCTGGATGGCATCAGTGACTCGATGGATGTGAGTCTGAGTGAACTCCAGGAGTTGTTGATGGACAGGGAGGCCTGGTGTGCTGTGATTCATGGGGTCACAAAGAGTCGGAAACGACTGAGCGACTGAATTGAACTGAGGGGCTATTCTCTAGTTGCAGTGTACAGGCTTCTCATTGCGGTAGTTGTGGAGCACAGGTTCTAAATGTGCAGACTCAATAGTTGCAGTTTGAGGGCTCCAGAGCACAGGCTCAGTAGTTGTGGCACACAGGCTTTAGTTGCCTGCAGCATGTGGGATCTTCTTGGACCAGGGATTGAACCGGTGTCCCCTGCACTGCAAGGTCGATTCTTAACCACTAGAGCACCACTTACTTTTTAAATTCAATTTTATAGAGTTGATATTTAACCACATAGCTCAAGTTCATTCATTTTCACTGATGTTTAGTATCGTGGTTTTACATTTTCCATCTCTGTCTAGCTGTGCTATAGTCTAGGGCTGTATTCAGTTTCACTTTCTCATTGACTGCGCTCTGTTATCCAACCCATCCACTGAGGGTTTAACTTCAGTGTCTCAATTCACTTGTAAAATTCTATTTAGTTCATTTTCACGTCTGTTTATAAAACATCACTTTCTTCAAGGTTTTGATTTCTCCTTTTATGTCTTTATTTATGTTCAGACTTCTCTTACATTCTGTTTTCTTATTAACTCTAGATCTTGGACTTTGCTTTTTGTCTCATCCACTTAACCTCAATCAAAATTGCTTTTTTTTTTTAAGTTTGTGTACTTATCTATAGTGGAGTTTACTTTTTCTGGGGATCCTCTGCTACTCTGAAAAGATAAGGAGTGAGGAGCCAGTATATAAATATATACTTCTGCTGGGGGTAGGGGACAACAATAACAAAAAAAAAACATATCAAACATTAAAAGATTACTGCAAAACACAAAGCACAGGCACCTCAAGTTAATGATTTTAATGCTTTTCTTTGAATGGAAAGATTCAAGAATTTGGGTTCACTGAAAATTTTCTTGAATATGTATCTATGTAACCAGGAGTTTTACCCAAATCACAGAAAGCTTCTTATTTTTCTCCACCCTAAATTGCCCTCGGGTGCATTATGGGTAGGAGATTGCAGTGGCTAGTGTCTTGATCCTTGGAGAACTGAAATGGCAGGCAACATTATTTTTTTACAGTTGCTAGGGCATCTGAGTTAACCTTGTGGTGATGCCAAAACTATAGGAGACCTTGCGAGGAGATAGGAGGATCACCTCACGGGGTAGGCTCCAAGAAGACCAGGTACCTGCAGAAGGAAATACAGCTCTAGGAGGCAATGGACCCAGTTCCTAGATTCCCCATGAAGGCTTAGTGGTGGTGTGGCACTGGCATTTTTGTTGCTACACTATTCGAAAATATTGCCTTCATAGTAAGCCAGAGAGAGCTGGACCCCCGAGGTGCCTCTCATATCTGAGGTGCTGGAGTAGCTCCATCTTCCTGGAACTTGAGCATCTAGCAGATTATCCATGATATGTGACCTAGGCGCCATTGCTGGAGGCCCTTTCCAACTGAGTTACTATCTTTGGCTCAGACTTGGTTAGGTTCACATGCATATAACTGAGAATCCAAAATAATAGAGCTTAAAATAAGACTGGAGTTGATTTTTTCCTTTTTAAAAAAGAGATATGGAGACAGGCAGCTGCGCACACACCATCAGCGGGAATCCTGGTTCCTTCAGGTTCATCACACTGCCATCCATCAGATGTGGCCATATTCTTGTGGTCTAAAGCAACAACTGGAGCTCTAGCCATTCCAGGATATGGGATAGAGGGAAGGAAGAAGATCATGTCACCTTCCTTTCAAGGGAATATTCTATGAGTACTGAAAAATTTTCCACTTCACTGTATAGGCCTTCCTCCTGGGAGACCCACAGACTTACAAGGGTGGCAAGAAATGTCCTTGGCTGAGAAGCAAGGTGCCAATCCCTAATTCAGTTTTCTGTTACTAAAGAAGATGGATGAATGGATGTTTGTGTAGGCAACCAGCAGCCTCTGACTTACCAGTATGTCTTAACATCATATGTCTAAAGTAGTTTGCATGTGCTGCCATGACAAAACACCACAGACTGTGAGGCTTACATAACAGAAATTTATCTTCTTACAGTTCTGCAGGCTGGATGTTCAAAATCAAGGTGTTATCAGGTTTGATTTCTCCTCAGGCTTCTCTCCTTGGCTTGCAGAAGGGCAAGAGGGGCAGTCATAGAAAACAACCCAGACCACGAAGAGGTTGTCAGTCCCACTGGGTATTATGGCACAGTAGGCAGCGAGTGGGTACAAGCATGTAGAGGGAGGCCATGTGAGAGACCTCTGAATGCACATGTCTATCTCCCAGGAGTGCTAGAGTATAGCTTGAGCAGCCCTGTGTTGAGGTATCCATTATGGGGTTCAGAAATTACATGTGGGGACAGACAAGATAAAGTACATTGTAGAAATCATATTGCCCATACTTTCTTTTTTAAAAAAGTTATTTATTTTGTCTTGGCTGTGCTTGATCTTTTTTTGCATGCGGGCTTTCTTTAGTTGTGGCGAGAGGGGCCTACTCTTTGTGTGTGAGCTTCTTATTACAGTGGCTTCTCGTGGCAGAGCACAGACTCTAGAGTGCTTGGGCTTCAGTAGCTGTGTGCACAGGCTTAGTTGCCCCTCCACATGTGGAATCTTCCCTGACCAGGGTCTGAACCTGTGTCCCCTGCTTTGGCAGGTGGATTCCTATCCTCTGTACCACCAGGGATTCTGCCATTACTTTCTCATTAAAGATGTAGATTTGTCACAATCAGATTTTTCTCCAAACTAGAATTTATTTTTTAATTTTTTATTGAAGGATAATTGCTTTACAGAATTTTGTTGTTTTCTGTCATATCTCAACATGAATCAGCCACAGGTATACATATGGTGAAGTCGCTCAGTCGTGTCCGACTCTTTGCGACCCTGTGGACTGTAACTTACTAGGCTTCTCAGTCCATGGGATTCTCCAGGCAAGAATACTGGAGTGGGTTGCCATTTCCTTCTCCAGAGGATCTTCCCAACCCAGGGATCGAACCCGGGTCTCCCGCATTGGAGGCAGACGCTTTAACCTCTGAGCCACCAGGGAAGCCTAGGTATATACCCTCTCCCTTTTGAACCTCCCTCCCCATATCCCACCCCCCCCCACCCTTCTAGATCATTACAGAGCCCCTCTTTGAGTTCCCTGAGACATAAAGCAAATTCCTGTTGGCTATCTATTTTACATATGGTAATTAAGTTTCCATGTTACTCTTTCCATACATCTCACCCTCTCCTCCCCTCTCCCTATGTCCATAAGTCTATTCTCTATGTCTGTTTCTCCACTGCTTCCCTGTAAATAAATTATTCAGTACCATTTTTCTAGATTCCGTATATATGTGTTAGAATATGATATTTCTCTTTCTGACTCACTTCACTCTGTATAATAGGTTCTAGGTTCACCCATCTCATCAGAACTGACTCAAATGTGTTCCTTTTTATGGCTGGGTATTATACCATTGTATATATGTACCACAACTTCTTTATCCATTCATCTGTCTGTCATTGGACATCTAGGTTGCTTCCATGTTCTAGCTACTATAAATACTGCTGCAATGAACAATGAGATACATGTGTCTTTTTCAATTTTGGTTTCCTCAGGGTATATGCCTAGGAGTGGGATTGCTGGGTCATTTGGTGGTTTTAGTCCTAGTTTTTTAAGGAATCTCCATACTATCTTCTATAGTGGCTGTATAATTTACTTCAAATGTGTTCCTTTTTATGGCTGGGTATTATACCATTGTATATATGTACCACAACTTCTTTATCCATTCATCTGTCTGTCATTGGACATCTAGGTTGCTTCCATGTTCTAGCTACTATAAATACTGCTGCAATGAACAATGAGATACATGTGTCTTTTTCAATTTTGGTTTCCTCAGGGTATATGCCTAGGAGTGGGATTGCTGGGTCATTTGGTGGTTTTAGTCCTAGTTTTTTAAGGAATCTCCATACTATCTTCTATAGTGGCTGTATAATTTACATTCCCCTCAACAGTGCAAAAACATTCCCTTTTCTCCACACCCTCTGCGGGTTGTTCATAGACTATTTGATGATGGCTCTTCTGACTGGTGTGAGGTGATATCTCATTGTGGTTTTGATTTGCATTTCTCTAATAATGAGTGATGTTGAGCATCTTTTCATGTGTTTGTTAGCCATCTGTATGTCTTCTTTGGAGAAATGTCTTTGGAGAAATGTCTGTTTAGGTCTTTTCCCCACTTTTTGATTGGGTTGTTTGTTTTTCTGGCATTGAGTTGTATGAACTGCTTATATATTTTGGAAATTAATCCTTTTTTAGTTGTTTCATTTGCTATTATTTTCTCCCATTCCGAGGGTTGTCTTTTCACCTTGCTTATAGTTTCTTTGCTGTGCAAAAGCTTTTACGTTTATCAGGTCCCACTAGTTTACTTTCGTTTTTATTTTGGTTACTCTAGGAGGTGGGTCATAGAGAATCTTGCTTTATGTCATCATGTGTTCTGCCTATTAGTATTCCGCTAAGAATTTTATAGTTTCTGGTCTTACATATAGGTCTTTAATTCATTTTGAGTTTATCTTCTTGTATGGTGTTAGGAAGTGTTCTAATTTCATTCTTTTACATGTAGCTGTCGGGTTTTCCCAGCACCATTTATTGAAGAGGCTGTCTTTGCCCCATTATTTCCTCCTTTGTCAAAAATAAGTACCCATAGGTGCATGGGTTTATTTTTGGGCTTTCTATCTTGTTTCATTGGTCTATATTTCTGTTTTTGTGCGAGTACCATACTGTCTTAATGACTAGCTTTGTAGTATAATCTGAGGTCAGGAAGGTTGATTCCTCCAGCTCCATTCTTCTTTCTCAAGTCTGCTTTGGCTATTTGGGGTCTTTTGTGTTTCCATGTGAATTGTGAAATTTTTGTTCTAGTTCTGTGAAAAAAATGCCATTGGTAATTTGATAGGGATCACATTGAATCTGTAGATTGCATTTGATAGTATAGTCAGTTTCACAATATTGATTCTTCCTACCCAGGAACATGGAATAGCTCTCCATCTGTTTATGTCATCTTTGATTTCTTTCATCAGTGTCTTATAATTTTCTGTGTACAGTTCTGTTGTCTCCTTAGGTAAGTTTATTCCTAGATATTTAATTCTTTTTGTTGCAGTGATGAATGGGATTGATTCTTAATTTCTCTGATTTTTCATTGTTAGATATAGAAATGCAAGTGACTTATGTGTATTGATTTTGTATCCTGCAACTTTGCTAAATTCACTGATTAGCTCTAGTAATTTTCTGATACCATCTTTAGGGTTTTCTATGTGCAATATCATGTCATCTGCAAACAGTGAGAGCTTTACTTCTTCTTTTCCAATCTGGATTCCTTTTATTTCTTTTCCTTCTCTGATTGCTGTAGCTAGGACTTCCAGAACTACATTGGATATAGTGGTGAAAGTGGACACTCTTGTTAGAATTTATTTTAGTATGGTGTGAAGTAAGAATCTTATTTTCTTTTCCTATTGTGATATCCAAATGTTTCAGCATAATATACTAAGAAACCCCTCCTTTCTCCACTGCTTTTTTTCAGCTCTATCAAATGATTGACATACAATTGTATTGAATCAGCTTGTTGATTTCTATTAAAGGGTCTTGCTGGGATTTTGATTGGATTGCTTTAAATATATAGAGAAATTTGGGGATAGTTGACAGTATTGGGTTTTTCAATCAGTGAACAGAGTATCTCTCTCAATTTATTAGATATTCTTTCATCTCTTCTGTCATTATAATTTTCATCATTTGTATCTTACACATATTTTGTTAGATTTAAACCTATTTCATGTTTTCTGTGCTGTTGTAAATGGTACTATTTTAAAATTTTTATTGAAGTTGTATTACAGGAAATTTTATTGCTGCATATTTCAGTTTCCAACAGTTTATCTTTTTGCACCTTTAATTCTGTGATCTTGCTAAACTCACTTGTTAGTGCTAGCAGTTTTGTAGCTTTCTTTGAATTTTTTTTTTATGTAGATAATAACATCCTCTGCAAATCTTAACAGTTTTATTTCTAATCTCTATGCCTTTTATTTCCTTTTCTGGCCTTTCTGCACTTGCTAGGACACCAGTGCGATATTGAATAATATAGTGGGAAGAGCGGTCATACCTGCCTTATTGCCAACCTTAGAGGGAAGGCATTCTATCTCTGACCATTATGTTTTCAGCAGCAAGGACACAATCACGTCAAATCATATCAATATACACACTGCAAGAAACCAGTTTAAGTACTTTTTGGTCGGCTCAGGCAAAAATGATCGTGCATGAAAAAGAAGTTCCCCTATAACTGCAATTGTAATGTGATATGAAAACGTGGGATTCCTATTGCTGACAAAGTCACAAGGCACTGCTGTTACTGTTGTGGTCCTCGCCAACACAAAATTGAAGGAAATTCTAAAGTTCAGTTAGAGATTGCTTAATGCTAAGCTTTTTCTATTTGATGTCGCCGGTTAAAATCGGGCGCCTGGAGAGGAAAGCCAGGGACCACAGAGACGTACGCTCTGGCTTCCTAGAGAGGAAGTTCGTGATACTTGGGTGCCACGGCCGACGTAGTGACGCACTTCTGGTCACACCACATATTGCACTTTTCCTGAGGTGAGTTTCTGGGTCTTGTCTCCTCAGTGAGCCTGCTGGGAGCACACCTTTCACCCTGGAGAAGGCTGTCCACTTAGTCCTTCGTGTCCAGGTGGAGGGAGTCGGGCGGCGACACCTGGTCCGGGGAGCTAACGCGCGGGCCAGTCTGCCTGGCCCTCGGTGCCTTCGCCCCAGTCCTTAGCGGCCGCCTTGTGTAAGGCTGTGGATGAAAAGGAGACGCCATTTGATCTCACACAGCCACAGCCTCCCCTGCTCCCTAGGCTAGCAACTACTAACTGAGCCGCTAAATGCTGGTTGCTGTTCTAGGTTCTCAAGATGCAGCTGCAAATGAGAGGGCCGTGGGCCCCTCTCCCAGGGACCTTTCAGTTTAATTAAAAGTCCTCTATTAATCCAGTGCGATCATTCTCGACGTGCACAAGGCCTTGCAGGACTTGATCTCTTACAACGTCTTCACCTTCGTCTTAAGCACATTCCCCTTGATTCTTTGGATTTTCACTTCAAGAACATATTTTTGCACATACTGTTAACTTGGAAAGATTTTCCTTTCAACTTAAGTAATTCCTATTCTTGAGCCTCCGCATATAGGATAAAGTATCCCTGTCACTAGTCACGATTGTGGTCTTAAAGCTGATTCTGAGGATCTTTGATTCTTATTTGTGTTTCTTTTAGTTTAAGCCCCATGAAGGAAGGGATCACACCCTTCTTTCTCGACTGTTTGTCCTGTGTCTCGCACTTGGCCTGGAATGAAATAAGTTTGTGATAAATGTTGGATAAAGAAAACACAGCGTCTTAAACTGAGAGAGGTGGTATACAAGAAAGAGAATACAGTGCTAGTGGAGTGGTAACCTGGGGCCCCGATCTGGCCTGTAGAGACAGGCTGTGGTGAGCTGGCAGTTACCTATATGAACAGAGGGCCAACTTCTGAAAAGTATTGCACACAGTCTATCAGTTACAAAGGTTCTAAAGGTTGGAAAAGAGTGGTTCATGCAGAGGAAACAGCAGGTACAAAGGTCCTGAATTAGCATGATAGAGAAGCTGAAAGAAGACCAGTGTGGCTAAACTAAAAGAAAAGAGGGTGGCACAGAGATGAGGCTAGCAGGAGGTGGCCGCATGCAGTGAATTTCATTTGGGAAAATCCTGGCTTTTTGGTAGGATATGACTGCGTAACAAGAATACAAAGTGTCTGTAGGGGATGTTATAATTAGTGACCCAGACATTTTTGCCTGTTGAAGTAGTCTTTTCATGGTCTTTTGCTAATTTCTGGTTATCACTGGGTCCTAAAATAGGGTGGTGAACAAAAAAAGATGTGTGCCCAAGATCAAGAAAAGGAAAGCTTACTCTAAGATGATTTTTCTAATTTGGGGGGCTACCTTTATCTGTTTTTTTAGCCTTAGAATCCCTTTATTGAGTTCTAAAAGAAAAAATCCTGTTGAGATTACTGTTGGAAGCAATTTGATGTAGTTATTAAAAGCTTGGCCTCTGGAAATCAGGCCCATCTGGTTTGGGAGCCAAGTTCATCCATCCACTGGCTGAGTGACCTTCATAGAGAAAATTATTCTCTTAGACTGTTTTCTTATTTGGGGGGGAAAAAAAGGTTTAAAGAATTACTGAGGTGATTGAATGAGTGGATATATATTTATCATCCAAAAACATATTTCTTTTTTTTAACCATTTATGTTTCTCAGTAAAGTTTTATTTTTAAAAATAAAGGTCTAGGTTCCTTCTTATAGGGTTTGCTTTGAGTTTTCTGATGTCTTGCTTGTTTGCTCTTTGTGTATTCGTGTTCCCCTGTTCTCATGTCTTAGGACAGACAGTGTTGCACGATGTTGGTGAGTACAAGCTCTGGTACCCAAGGTCAAGTTATTAATTTTCCAAATCTTAATTTCCTGAGAATTCAAATCTCATGGCATATTCTGGGGAAATATTCATATACCATTTACTCAATGGCATTTAGTAAATGGTTGTTGCTGTTATTGGCAGATTTGTTTTAAAAAAGAGCCTTTGTCTGGATTGGCTCACTCTTGTTTCTCTTTGCTTCTTCCCTCAGCCCCTGCCCTTCACTGAGAGAGAGCCCAATAATGGCTGTCATGCCCCTGAAAGTCTGGCACCAGGTGAGCTGTGATTCCCTCAGGTCAGCCTTGGAGAGATCTGATGTGAAGAAAGAGGGGGATGAGAGAGATGATTCTGGCAAGAAGTCTTAGAGCCAAAGCAGTCGGAAGACCCTTGTTGATTCTCTTCAGTAGGACTGAATGCTGGGGGAAAGCTGATGACGCGGGAATGAGCACCCAGAAGTCCAGCAACAGTGGGCTGCATAGAGTGTCCAGGGATGCAAAAGGATAGTCTCCTGTACTCTGAGGATCTCTGTTGAGCTAGTGGGTTTCCAGGTTTAGTGGTTCCTCCTGCAGAATGAGGGACTGTGAGAATGAGGGACTCAGATTGGCATTATAGATGTCCATTACACAGTGGGAGTAATCTAGATCAGGGAGACCACAAGGTTCTTGGGAAGCAGGGGTGGAGAGATAGCAAGAAGAAGACAAGAAAAAGGGAGCTTGTACCATTTATTCAGAAGTTGACTTGGCTAATCAAGGCAGGGGGCTATGACAGGAAAAATCTGCACTAGGACAAAACACCTGAAGTTAGGGATCCTGTAAAGCCTCTGTGACATTGTGGCCTTGAGCCAGTCACTTAGCTTCTTTGCACCTTAATTTCATCTGTGAAGTGAACATTAAATACATATATGGGATAAGGAAATTGATTTCTTGAGTTGATTTCACTTTTTGAGACTGATGAATTGCTGGGTGTTCCTTAACTATTTCCTTCTTCCTGGGACTTATTTATCTACTAACTCAGCATCTATGAACCATATCCCAGGTCCCTGTCCTGGATTCTGATATCTGGCTTGTCCCTCTGCCTGACATTGTCTACCCTGCTGCTCCCATCTTCTGATCTTACATAAGTTGTCAGTTACTGGTATCACTGGGTCACAATCCTGACCACTCAGTTTCTAGGTTGCTGAGTAGTTGTTGACTCTGTTTTCCCTTGATGCCATTTTCAGAGTCTGACTCTTTCTGGCTACTCTCTCTTCCATTTGTCCCATCTTTTATATTGACCTCCTTCAGAGTTTGTCATTCTTTTTCTTAGATTTTGTTTGCAGAGCTTCCCAGCTAGTTTCTCTGTACAGTCTTGTGCTTTCCCCTCATCATTTGTTACCTGATAGAGCTTGGTTTCCTGAGCTCGGATTTTATCCTGTAGTCCAGGATTCTTGGACTTTACTGTGCATAAGAATCACCTGGAGGGCTTATGAAACCACAGATTGGTCTCAGATGGTGCCTGTGAATTTGCCTTTCTGGCAAGTTCCTAGGTGATCCTGCTAGTGCGGTGGGGTACCACACCTTGAGAACCATTAATGTAGTTCATGATGACTCATTCAAGGAAGTCATTCAGTTGACTAAGTCAGTTTGTCGTTATAAGTCCATGATTGTATAGCTGGCTGAGGATGGATTCAATGCAGGATAGGCCTAGAATTGGAGTTAAGTATCCCTAGCAGGTACTAGTGAACTGATTGTATGATAGTGAAGAGGAATCAGATTCCAGAAATATTTAGAAAATAAAATTGGCAGGATTTGATTACTGACTGCTTATTGGAAATGAGCAGTGAGTAGGGCAAGTTAGTCCAGGATAAATTTCAGATTTCTAACTTAGGAGACTGGGATGAAATTCGTACTATTTCTGTGTTAAGAAACAACACTTTCACTCACTGTACTGTTTAGTTACATGAATTGAAGATAGAGCCAGTTTGGCAGGAGGCAGATAGAGTGGATGCATTTGGTGTTAGATGGTGACAGTGTTGACGAGATCTGCAGAGTCATTTGAGGTATTGAAAGGTGGGAGGACATTCCTTGCATATCAGGTAACCAAGTTTGATACCAAAGTCTGGGGGATGAATAAAAATTCTAAGCCAGATCCTGAGCTTTCTGGCAAGGTAGAGTGGGGCCATCAGGGATAGGAAAGGGTGGCTATTGAAAAAGCATGATACTTAGTTGACAGAAACATGGAGGTGTATGAAGAAAAGCAGTTAAAAGAACTACCCAGCAGCAATTTGATTCCAGAAGCATATTCTCCCAGGAAAACCCATCAGGAAGCAGAATACACTGTCCCATGCAGCACTGAGTTCTCTCTGCTGGACATTCTTGAGCACAGGCTGCACAACCCCTTCTTCAAGCAGGAGATGAGGGTCTTATGAGGCCAGTCATCAGGGCAAACCATGACTCTGTTCCTGTCATTTGAACTT
The DNA here is from genome assembly GCA_006408695.1 of Aepyceros melampus. Taxonomy (NCBI): domain Eukaryota; kingdom Metazoa; phylum Chordata; class Mammalia; order Artiodactyla; family Bovidae; genus Aepyceros; species Aepyceros melampus. The sequence goes on along the minus strand of SJXQ01004419.1, from coordinate 85,959 downwards.
GAGGTCTGCGGTAGAATGAGCATGCATGGGGAACATATGGTTTGATTGGGCACTTGGGGCAATGAAGGGGGAACAGGTTAGTCCTGCAATGTCATTTCTGAGTGGGTGTCTGAAGAGATTAAAGCTAACTGTTTACTTGTAGGTACAACAATAAAAGATTGAAAGTTTTATAGAATCAAAGAGATTTTGCTCTAGGGATTTTAATTCATGGGAGATTTTCCAGGGTTTTCAAAACATGGTGTTATGTTTCATGAGACTAAATTTTGTGTCCAAATGGAATCTCTAACTTTTAGTGAGAGAAGTTCCAGATTTTTTGTTGTAGCAACAGTCATTTAACAATCAGCTCACTATCCCTGTGCCCCACACTCTGAGCCAGAGAATTGGCTCTGGCATAGCAGGAACCTCTTGTTTTAGGAGGTGGTGACCTTTGAGGATGTGGCTGTTTACTTCACCCGGACAGAATGGGCTGGCCTTTCTTCTGCACAGAGGGCCCTGTACAGAAGTGTGATGCTGGAGATCTATGGGAACTTGACATCCCTGGGTAAGGCCAGTTTTCTCCTGGTGCTCAGATCTGTGCTTTCCTGTTTCCTTCCTTTTCCCCTCCTTATCAGCCAGGGATGTGGTGTGGAAAGCAAGGATTCTCTCTGTATCCTCCATGGTCCTGGGACTGAGACCAAATGACCCACTTGAGAGGTTATTGGGTAGGGACAAGTCTTGGGTCAGTTTGGTCCCAATGTAGGGAATTGTTTTCGCCTGGTATGAGTATGCTCCATCCTCCCAGGGCCTCTGCAGGGTAAATAGTGTCTGTTGTTAGATAAGTTTTCACCTTACTTTTGTCTTCCTGTAGTCTAGGGAAGGGTATGACCCCTTCCCTTTGTTTGCGTATGTCCCTCAGGATCACTAACTTACTCATGGGTCTAGTTTTAGGAAGCGATCACAAATGCTCATTTTCCTCTTGAGCAAAAATCTTGGCTTTCCCCAGTCCTGAGCCCTTTACTGTGGATCTGTTCTAGTCTCACTGAGACTCTTGAGCTTTTCGTTCGTTTGACACAGCAGACACAGGACTGACAGGTGCCATTTTCTACCCTTTTCAGGATACCCAGTTCCCAAACCTGCGTTAGTCTCACTTCTAGAGAGAGGGGATTTGCCTGTAGGCCTGGAGACACAGGATAATCCTCCTGCACAGGGGACCAGAGACATCTATAAAAGTAAGTGAGGCAGTGACTATAGAGCTTTACAGAGCAGTATGTTTTAAATGAACCATGCTGTGAAGGATTTAAATAGATGATTTCTCAAAATAGGCAAATATGAAACCATTTCCACCAACCATAACTCTTTTCCACATATTTCTGATTAATGCATCTCATAATTCTCAAATCTATTTCCTTGTCAACTGTTCTCTACCTGTAAATATTTGACATTTTCATTTTATTAGCCTTATCTGAACAGCAGGCTGATGTTGGGAGTTTAGTAATCTCTAAAATCTCTGTTGTGAAAGTGAAAGTGTTAGTCACTCAGTTATGTCCAACTCTTTGTAACCCCATGGACTAGAGCCCACCAGGCTCCTCTGTCCATGGAATTTTCCAGGCAAGAGTACTGGAGTAGGTAGCTATTTCCTTCACCAGGGGATCTTCCCAACCCAAGGAGTGAACCCAGGTCTCTGCATTGCAGGCAAATTCATTACTGACTGAGCCACCAGGGATAGTTAAATATGGGGTATATGTTTTCAGATCCCCAATGGATGCCTGAAACTGCAGGTAGTATCAAACCCTATGTAGTTATCCCTCGGTATCCACAGGGGATTAACTCCAGGAGCTTTGTAACTGTGGGGTCTGCTTTCTTGGGTACAGAAAATCAACTATGTATCTATCATGTCTTTTTTAATATATGTATACCTGTGATAAATTAGACACAGTAAGAGAATACCCATGTTGCCAGTGTCACTCCTCTTGCATGTTGGAGTCATTATGAAGTAAAATAAGGGTTACTTGAACACAAGTACTGAAATCCTGCAAAGGTCTATCTGATAACTGAATCAGCTACTTATTAATAGGCAGGTAGCATATACAAAAGGATGAGTTATATCTGGTTGGAGTGGATTGGTGCTAGGTTTCATTATGCTATTCAGAACAGTGCACAATTTAAAACTTAAGGATTATTTATTTCTGGAACTTTACATTTAATATTTTTGGATTGTGGTTGACAAGGAAACTGAAACTATGGAATGAGGGACTGCAGATAAGGGGTAACCACTATAATTTTCAATATTCTTTTGTTTTTGCTATAATTCTCAGGTGGCATTTTTGTTTTCTGTTTGTTATGTCAGATGCCAGGACCCACATGGACAGTGAGTTAACACCAACATGGGGAATTTCTGAAGAAAGAGACATGATGTCACGTGGGCCACAGAAGAATGTTCTTAACAAAAGCAGCTTCCTAGAAACATGTGAACTGGAGCAACACCAGGAAATCCCCACAGTGAAAAATATTAGAGGAAAGGTTCTAAGAATCCACTATGATAGGAAGCCCTTCAGATGTGAGGAGTGTGGGAAATGCTTCAGCTATTTTTCTTACTATGTTAGACATCAGAGAATCCACACTGGGGAGAAACCCTTTGAGTGTAATGAGTGTGGAAAAGCCTTTAATGGCAATTCTTCATTAATTCGACATCAGAGAATCCACCCGGTGAGAAACCCTATCAGTGTGAAGAGTGTGGGAGAGCCGTTAATGATAATGCAAATCTGATCAGGCATCAGAGAATCCACAGTGGGGACAGACCCTATCTCTGTAGGGAGTGTGGAAATGGTTTCACCTGTAGTTCTGAGTTTGTTATACACCAGAGAATTCACACTGGAGAGAAACCTTATGAGTGTAATGAGTGTGGAAAAGCTTTTGTTGGTAATTCACCACTTCTGCGACATCAGAAAATCCACACTGGAGAGAAACCATATGAGTGTAATGAGTGTGGCAAAAGCTTTGGAAGGACTTCTCATCTTAGTCAGCATCAGCGTATTCACACAGGGGAAAAGCCTTACTCTTGTAAAATATGTGGGCAAGCCTTCAATTTCCATACAAAACTAACTCGGCACCAGCGAGTCCACAGTGAGGTGAAACCTTTTCACTGTATATGTTGTGGAAAAGTGTTTAGTTCTCAGGCTCAGTTGAAAAGGCATCTAAGGATCCATATTCAGGAGACCTCCTGTGATGAGTGTGGAAAAGTCTTCACTAGCAAAAGAAATCTGCGTCAGCATCAAAGAGTTCATACTAGAAAGAAACCCTGTGAATATGTCAAGTATGACAAAACCTTTAGGACATCTTCCCAGTTAGATTGTGTCCACCGTGGAGAGAAGCCTGTGCTGGATGTTGGTTGTTTTGGGCTCCCAGAATTTTTTACCCCCTTTTACTGGTAACAGTACACTATATTTCCTTTGCCTTCTATCTTCCACTTGGGTAGAATGTGTGACACAGGCCCAGCTTAGCTGCAGATTCTTTCCCTCAAGCTATAGCTGTTGGTTCATATGTCAGTAGATGACCCAGGATAGTCCAGTTAGAATCCCAGACTGAGTTAATAACCCTCCTAATGTTGAGCGTGGCCCTAGCCACAGCAACCAGACAGCAGACTGTGGCCCTGTAATCCTTTCACCTTCCAGTTGTTGCAAACTTTTGACATTCCTACTTGTTAAGAGTCAAAGATATGTGAACAAGCGGCCTGCTAGTGGATGGTTTCACAGGCTTCTTGGTGTTTGGAGAACCATGTGCACCCATGTGGACTTTGGAAAGCCTGCCAGTTATGAATTCCATGGTATTGAATAAGCCTTGAAACTCCCAGTACTTCATTGAGCAAGGATTTCCTTACACCCTTAGCATTTGGTGTCTGTTGTTTGTAACACAGGGAGAAGAGGCTGGAAAAATGAGCTGTTTGGGGGAGTGGTTGATTAATGTGGCCTGGGGTAGGTTTGAATCCTGAGCTCCCGCCTCTCAGGAACAAGACAGGTCTGTGGGCCTTGCAAGGGCACAAGACCTGTTCTGAGCCAGTCTCTGGAGATGCAAGAACCTGATGTTCAAGGCTGGAGCCTGGAGTTTACCACCATCATCATCCTTGCTCTTCAGCAGTTGGAAGAACTTGATGTGGCTGGATAGCCAGAACATTCGACAGGTAGCTATAGCCACCGACTTTAAGTAAATCCCTTTTTACCTTCTGCTTCAAATTCTGTGCTGTGCAGTGTGATCTGCTGCTTTCACTGAGCCAGAATCTGTCCACATGTCCAAGTACAGCATCCCAGCTTTCCTTAGGGAGCTACATCTCACGTGCTTCTAGTCCAGACAGTATCAGAGGGCTGACCCCACACTCCACCCATCTAGAAGATGGGTATACGATGCATATCTAGCCAGTTCCGTTTTCTGTCCTCTGATTGCTATAATTGCTATGAGGGCGAGAATGTTATCCAAGCCAGACCAAAGGCATTCCAAGTCATGAGTTTTCATGGAACCCTAGTGAAGGAGAAACCATTCCCAGTAATATGGACTTTGAGCTTGTGTCATCCTGGAGGTGCCGGGTGAGAGACTGCCTGAGTGGAGTCACTGTAAGGCACTCAGCAGGACTGACAGTCAGAGAGGGGCCAAGTCACACACTATGTGAGCCCTTGGATCTGACTCCTCTGAACCCACTCCAACTTGTCTCTTGTAAAAATTGCTTTCTATCATCTATAATATATTTATTTCACTTACTGTGTCTAGTCCCTTGTAATCAAAAAAGCCCTGACACATTGGTTGTTGGTTGACACATTGGATCATTGGTTGTTGGTTGACACATTGGATCATTGGTTGTTGAGGCTCCCTCTGGCATGGTGTCTGATGGGTGGGGCATGTTTAGGGGAGGTGAAGACAGTAGGTGCAGTCAGGTCTAAGGGGAGCTGCCAGACAGCTCTTCCTAATTTCTTGACGTCCCAGAACATGGAGAGAAGAACTAGCAGGGAGAAAGGGCCAGAGGATGGTCAGTTGGTCTGTTTGTATTTTCTATATTTTAGGGTTTATTTTGTTTGTGTTTTTCACCTGTTGAAGTTTTTCAGCACATCTGCCAGAAACTCATGACGGCCTATTTACTTATTGGCTTCTTAAACTGTAATTCATGAAAATCTATCAACTTTTATTTTTTACCTCTACCCTGAAACAACTGGTGATTCCTTAAGGACAAACATTTCCAGATTTCCAACAGAGTCTGTCATGACTGTTGCCAGACCACTTGTATCAGCCTCATTGCCTTTTGTTTTTAAAAGTTCCTGTCTCTCTCCCTCCAGAATCTTTTTGTTAAAACAGGAAGATAGCTAGATATGGCAACCTACTCCATTATTCTTGCCTGTGAAATTCCATGGTCAGAGGAGCCTGATGGGGCTATAGTTCATGGGGTCACAAAGAGGCGAACATGACTGAGCAGCTAAACAACAACAAAAGCTAGATATGAGCAGAGAAAGGGGAGCATGGGCCAGATGGCAGGAAGCTATGCATCTTGTGCAGAGGAGAGGGGGATTCTTGGAACCTCCATACTGGAAACCATACATTTGGAGATAAGTGTCCTGGAGGCAGAACAAAGAAATGTGGGAAAATGCAGGAATATCTGGTATCTGAATGTAATCTTTTGCTCATTATGCTTTCATTACAATAAAATAAGCCTTGCAGATAAGTGTCCATCCTGCACTGATGCCGTGACATTTCTGATCAATGCTAAATAAGGACAAAAGTCCTTCTCTCAGGAAGATGGTACTGCAATAAAAATCAGAGAACATGACCCCCAAACCCAGTGAATATTATGTTCCACACACCTGGCTTGCCAAAAAAACTCAGGGCAGCTATTCACTTAAGCCTGTCTGCTCTTCCCACTGAGAGTGTACTTTAACTTAAATAAATTCTTGCTTTCTCTGTCTCATCTCTGAATTTTTCTGGGATAAAACAAGAACCCTTCACCAAGAACACTTTCAGGGTTACCTCAGTCTGTCTTCCAAATAGCAATTCTTAAGACTCCAAATAAATTATTTTGTTTGTTGTCTCCTGCGTTATGTTATTTTATATTTCAACACTTAGCAATATATATGTAGAGTCATCTTTGTCTCTGCTTGGGTTTGTGGTTCATTTCTTTCAATAGCTAAACTATCCCATTGCCTATTAGGATGGGAAAAATGATTTTCCCTATACTTCATTCTTGGCTGAGGCCCCCTCTGTAATGACCTCATAAAAAAGTAACTTCTGATAGATTTATAGATGTGTTTGCAGTTTAAAAACGTAATCAGCCTAAAATAATTCTTACATTAAACAGGCATATTTGGGGTGCATATGCTCTTGCCCTTCACACGTCAGTGCCCCAATATGCTAATGCATTCACCTACAGAAGAACATCCTAATATCTTTAAGCTTTTAGCCATTATGAATAGAGCTGATGTATATAATCTATGGCAGTTTTGATTGAACACAGTTTTTCAAAACAATTGTCTGAATACTAGAGGTCTGATTTTTATATGCATGGTAAGACTTGTTTAGTTAAAGGAAAAACTTCCAAACTGTCTTCCAAAATGATTGTACCTGTACTCCACTAGCAGAGAAGTAGAGTTCCTGTTCTTCCCCCCTCCAGCAATAGATATTGTCATGTTTTGAAGTTTAGCAGTTGTAATAGATGTGCAGTACTGTCATGTTCTGATTTATATTTCCCTAATGGTATGTGATAGGGAAGGAGATGGCAACCCATTCCAGTATTCTTGCCTGGAGAGCCTCATGGACAGGGAGCCTGATGGGCTACATACAGTCCATGGGGTTGCAGAGAATCAGACATGACTTACCAGCTGAACAATAACAATTTTTGTGATGTTGAGTGTATTCTTGTGTGCCTATTTCTGCTCTGCATATCTTCTTTGGCCAGGAGTCTGTTCTGATCTTTGCCCATTTTTAATGAGGTTTTTTGTTTTAGAGTTCTTAGGACAAAATGAGAACAAATCCTTTACTAGATGTGTGTTTTGCAAACATCTTTCTATTTGTGGTTTGTCTTTGGCTTTCTGAATAAGATCTTTCACAGAATAAAAGTTTCTAATTTTAGAAAATCCACATTATTAACTTTTTTGTTGATAGGCTTTTGGTGGTTTGTGTTAAAGTCATCCCCAGATCCAAGGTCATATAGATTCTTCAGAATTTTTATAGTTTCGTAATTTAAGTTTGTGGACAATTTGGGGTAAGTTTGGGTGCAAGTTATAAAGTTTGTCTATATTCATTTCATCGCATGTGTTTTCTAATTAATTACTTGGTGTATAGTGTCTAGTTTCCCTAACACCATTTTTTTTTCAGGGCACTGCCCATGTTGTATGTTCTCATGAATTAACTCTCTGCATGTGAGTTTTTTGCTGGGCTTGCTCTGTATTCTTTTCCTTTATTGCACATCTGTGTTTGTGACAGTTCCACACTGTTTTTGTTACCTTAGCTCCATGATATAGTTTGAAGTTGGAGGGAGACTTCTGATTCCCAGCTGTTTTCTTTTTTCTCAGGATTTCTTTGGCTGTTCAGGGTCCTTTGTGGTTCCATACAAATATTAGGATGATTATTTATAGTTTTATGGAAAAAGCCTTTGAAAATCTGATCAAGAATACTTTGAATCTACAGATGGCTTTGGGTAGAATGAACATTTTAGTAATAGTAATTCTTCTAGTACATGAGCTCAGAATATTTTTCTATTTATTTGTGTCTTCTTTCATTTTTTAAATCAGAGCTTTATAGTTTTCCAAGTACAAGTAGGAGTCTCATATCCTTGGTTAAATTATCCTAGATTTTTTTCTTCTTTTCTATGAAGTTATAAGCAGGATTGCTTTTTAAATTTATCCTTCTCGTGGTTCGTTATTAGTGCATAGAAACTTAGCTGATTTTTATATATTAATTTTATATTTTGCGACTTTGTTGAATTTTACTCCAGCAATTTTTTTTTTTAATGTGAAGTGGAAAATTGTAATTCCAAAATCCCACTGTTGGGCTTTCCTGGTGGTTCAGTGGCTAAAACTCTGCTCCCAATGCAGGGAGTCTAGGCTTGTTCCCTGGTCGAGGAACTAGATCCCACATGCCACAACTAAGACCCGATGCCTCCAAATAAATCATTTTTAAAATTATTAAAAAAATAAAATCCCATTGTTTCTACTGTATTTCAGGTCATCCACAATACCAAAGACATGGTGGCTCCTAATATAATCTTCTTACAATATGTCTTACTAACATGTGGCCCCTACAAGGCCAGTTAATATCACAACTTTGGTTCAACTGGATCTAGGTAAGTCTCATTTATAACAGAGTTAAGGTCTTCTGTTTTTCTGGCATAATACTGATGTGGTTTTGAAAAGTAAATTACCTTCTAATAATTTCAAACAAAATTTCACAGCAGTAAAAAGTATTCACATTAGCCACTTCACACAGAATACTCTAGTATGTTTTACCCACAACAGAAATTCTCTCCTCAGAATGACACATAACCCTCCAATCAAGAAATTCTGTGGTTCCCACATTATAATTTAATCCACAAGCCCACTTCAACCTTTATAGTTGCCCACATGTGTGAAAATAACTTTTTCTGTTCTGATCCAGTTTTCTTGTTTTGGAATGATTACTTAGATTTTACCTTATTTTTATAACCTTGATGGATTTAAAGCCCACAAGATGAACATGTGATCTGGGTGGCCTCTATATGGCTTTTTTTCTGCTGAGAACGTTTTCAGTGTTTATCCATATTGTAACAATTATCAGTACTTAATTCATTTCTCTATTGTGATTAAAAATATATAACATGACAGTTACATTTAAACATTTTAAGTGTACAGTTCTGTGACATTACCTACCTTTATACTGTTGTACAAATACCCTCACCCTCCATTCCAGAACTTTATCTTTCTCAAGTGAAACTCTTTATCTATTAACATGGTGCCCTCAGCCCCTGGAAACCACATTATTTTTGTCTTCTCTGGATATCTGTGTAAGTGGAATTGTACAATATTTGTATTTCTGTGACTGACTTATTTCACTTAGTGTGGTGACTTTAAGCTTCACCCACGTTGTGGCATGTTTGAGAATTACTTTAGTTTTAAAGGCTGAATCATATCCCATTATGTTTATTCATTTGTACCATATCTTGTTTTTCATCCACCTGTCAGTGGGTAGTTGAATTCCTTCCACCTTTGTCTATCGTGAATAATGCTGTTATGAAATGGTTGTACAAATATCTGTTTCAGTTTCTGCTTTCAAATATTTTGGATATTCATGGGGTCGCAAAGAGTTGGACACAACTGAGCGACTGAACTGAACTGAACTGATACTGGAGTGAAATTGATATATTAACTTTAAGTTTTTAGGAACTACCATATTGTTTTCCACAATGAGATTTGTATAGCTTTGCAAAAATCTTCCCAAATGTCTTGCAAAGTAGCTGTATATCCATTTCACCAGCAGTGAAGGATAGTTTCTGTTGTTTGTCACACTTCCATCAATTGGTAGTATCATTTTTTTTTTGAGTTCAGCAGTTTTAATAGTTGTACAGTACTTCCTCATTGTTTTAATTTGTAATTCCCTAATGGTATGTGATACTGAACATATTTTTATATGCTTGTTTACTATCTTCATTGGCCAAGTAGGTCTCCTGTTCAGACATAAAGCCATTTCTAATGGAGCTATTTGTTCTATAGTTGTTGGTATAATTTGAGTACAAATTCTTTATCAGGTAAGTGTTTTGAAATTCATTTTCTTTCCATTTGTGGCTTGTCATGGAATTTTTGGCTCCATTTGAGTTTTGAAACTTAGTGGATTTATCAGATCTTTCAGATGGGACAGGGCCTCAACTGAAAGGTTTGAGTGGTTGAAGCCTGCACTTCCCAGCAGGCAGAGCTAAGTCTACCTCTCTGACTTTTGAGGTACCTGCATGTTCATCTGGAGGACTTGATTCCATGCAGCTGACATGAGCTTGGTTGTCTCAGGATTCACCAGGGCTTTGACTTCCAGACTGTGCCTGGCTGAGTTAACTCAGAACTTCAGTCTCCTCAGGACACAACTCACATGTGCAGACAGGAGTTCAGTGTTTTCAAGACCTTCTGGGAGGCACTGCTGCAGGAGTAAAAGGCAAAGAAAAAGTGGGGTGAAGCTTCCTGTATGTGCCTGACTCCTGGGTAGAGGGCAGTGATCCATTTTCAGAGGAGCCAGAAAAGGACTTGATGTGGAAAATTGTGGGTTTTAGGTAATTTTGTGTGTGGTGTGGACAGTTTCCAGTGTCTTTCTTTGGTGTATATTATCTAGTTTCCTGGGCATCAATTTATTGAGAGGACTTGATCCTAATGTATGTCCTTGAGTTTACTTCTGGGTTCTCTGTTCTGTTCCTCTGGTGAGTGTGCCTGTTTTTGTGCCAATTCCACACTGTTTTGGTTCCTGAAGCTTTGTGGTGTAATTTGAAGTCAGGGAGTAAGTTGACTCCAGCTATGCTTTCTTCTTTAGAATCCCTTTGGCTCTTTCAGGTCTTTTTTGGTTCTATACACATGGTAGAATTGTTAATTCTGTTTCTGTGAAAAATGCCATTTTAATTGTGTTTGAATTGAATGTGTACACTGCTTTGGCTGGAGGAACATTTTAACAATAGTCTTCCATTGCTCAATCATGGAATATTTTTGTTTTTCTTCAGCTTCTTTATTACTGTCTTCCAGTTATCATTGTGCAAGTGTTTCATTCACATCATTGGTAAAATTTACACCAAAATTTACATCAAAATTTTATTTTTGATGCAGTTGTAAATGTGATTGTTTTCTTAATTTTTCTTTCTGATACTTCTTTTTTAGTGTGTTAAAAACTCAACTGACTTTTGATATTACTTTTGTATCATACAACTTTACTAAATTTATGTATTACTTGTAACTTTTGGAAGTTTGATGTGGAAAATTCTAATTCAAAAATCTCATTATTTCTACCACATTCTAAATCATCCACAACACCCAAGACATAGTGGCTACTAATATAATCTTCCCACAGTACCTCTTAATAATATTTGGATTCCTCTAAGAGTAATGAACTTAACCATTTTAGGAGAGCTGAATGTGGGTAGGGCTTGGCACCTATCATGAAGTTTGATGTCTTAATACTGTGTCAGAAAAGTAGATGACATGTTTGTTTTGAAAAGTTATTTACTTTCTGCTAACTTCAAACATATGGAAAACTTGAAGTAGCAGTATAATGTATTCTTTATCTGTAGGTTCACATTCCCTGGGCTTCCCTGGTAGCTCAGGATATCAGGGATAGGCTACCCACTCCAGTATTCTTGGGCTTCCCTTGTGGCTCAGCTGGTAAATAATCCACCTGCAATGTGGGAGACCTGGGTTCTATCCACAAGTTGGGAAGATCCCCTGGAGAAGGGAAGAGCTACCACTTCAGTATTCTGGTCTGGAGAATTCCATGGACCGTATAGTCCATGGAGTTGCAAAGACTTGGACATGAATGAGCAACTTTCACTCCACATTTCCCAGTCATCACTGATTTGCCACATATGCCAGTTTAAATGATAATTTCCTTTGTGTTTTACCCCCAAAAGGGACACTGTCCCAGGGAACACCCCTATAACCCCAGTATGAGAAATCATTATGATTTTTACCTTCTGGTACAATCTACAGGCCCACTTCTATCATTTGTCCCAAAGTAAGAAAATGTCTTTTTCCATTCTGATCCAGTTTTCTTTTTCTGGAAGTGATCTTGAGACTTTCATTTTCACAACCTTGATGGATTTAAAGCACACAAGACGAGTATGATCTGGGTGGCCTTTTCTATATGGCTTCTTTCTAGGGTATTTTCAATGTTCATACATGTTACGACTTGTGTCAATACTTCAGTCACATTTCCATTGTGATTAAATCTATTGAACATAACATTTACCAGTTAAACCATTTAAAGTATATAGTTCTGTGACATTCACTACATTTTCATTGTTCAAATGTGTCCTCACCATCCATCTCTCATACTTTTTAAGTTTTTCCAAGTGAAACTGCATCCATTAAACATTAACTCCATTTAACCCTTGACAGCTGCATTCTATTGTCTCTGAATTTTACTTCTCTGAATACTTCATAGAAGTAGAATCATATAATATTCATCCTTTTATGCCCAGGTTATTTCACTTAGCATAATGACTTTAAGGCTTATACATGATGTAGCATGTGTTTGAATTTCCTTAGTTTTTAAGGCTAAATAATATACCTTTGTGTATATATCACATTTTGCTTATCAGTTCATGTATCATGGACACTTGGGTTGCTTCCACCTTTTGGCCAGTGTAATGCTGCTATGAATATGGTTGTACAGATATCTGTTTCACTCCATCCTTCAAACCTTTTGGATGTATATCCTGAAGTGGCATTGACAAATCATACATTAATTTATGTTTCTGACGAACCACCATATTGTGTTCTTTTCCACAGCAGATGCACCATTTTACTCTATTTCTGTGTATGGCGGAATAATATGGAACTTTATAGATCCACCCTATGTACTTATCTATTCATCCACTGATGGGTTATTTGAATTATTTCTACCATTAGGCCAATGTCAACAATGCTGCTATGAATATTCATCTATAAGTTTTTGTTTGAACAACTGTTTTCAGTTCTTTGTGTCATATACCTATGCATGGAGTTCTTAAACCAAACTCGAACTGTATTTTACCTTTTTTGAAGAAATGCCGAACTATTATACATATTGTCCACACAATTTTACACTTTGACAAAAAAATGTGTAAAGGTTCCATTTTCTCTACATTGTTGCCAACGTCTTTATTTGTTCTTGACTATAACCATTTATTGTATGTGAATGGATGTCACTTTGTGGTTTTAATTTGCATTTATATCATAACATGAAAGAAGCATCGTAAGAAGGTTTTATTAGAATCTCAAACCTCAGGATACTGCTCAGTAGACATAGCTGTTGTATAACGAAACAGTATTAAACATTTCCCTTAAAACTATTAAACATATTCCCCTTAAACAAATTTTAAAAATCATTAAGCACAAAACAATACACCAAAATTTATTACAGTACACAACCACTTTACTAACCCATAGAAGTGCGTGCTCAGTTGTGTCTGGTTCTTTGCAACTTCATGGACTGTAGCCCGCCAGGCTCCTGTGTCCATGGAATTTTTCAGTCTAAAATACCCAAGCCCACAATAAATTTGTGAAGGGTTTGAAGAAAAACCTACAAAACTACCAAAATAATACTTAAAGCAAATATAATGTGTGTCATCATTAGTCTTACATGCAATGTAATCATAGCCAATGACTTGAAAAATCGTGTCCCAACTGTAGTAACACTAATGACCAACATTAATTAAATCCCACCTATTAATCAAAATTGTTAACAATGCATTTACTGATCTACTGGCCGTATCAAATAGCTCAGTCAGTCAGATCACTCAGTCATGTCCGACTCTTTGCGACCTCATGGATTGCAGCAAGCCAGGCTTCCCTGTCCATCACCAACTCCCAGAGTTTACTCAAATTCATGTCTATTGAGTCGGTGATGCCATCCAACCATCTCATCCTCTGTCGTCCCCTTCTCCCGCCTTCAGTCTTTCCCAGCATCAGGGTCTTTTCAAATGAGTCAGCTCTATGCATCAGGTGGCCAAAGTATTGGAGTTTCAGCTTCAACATCAGTCTTTCCAATGAACATTCAGGACTGATTTCCTTTAGGATGGACTGGTTGGATCTCTTTGCAATCCAAGGGACTCTCAAGAGTCTTCTCCAACACCACAGTTCAAAAGCATCAATTCTTTGGCGCTCAGCTTTCTTTATAGTCCAACTCTCACATCCACACATGACTACTAGAAAAAACATAGCCTTGGCTAGATGGACCTTTGTTGGCAAAGTAATGTCTCTGCTTTTTTAATATGTGTCTAGGTTGGCCATAGCTTTTTTTCCAAGGAACAAGCATCCTTTAATTTCATGGCTGCAATCACCATCTGCAGTGATTTTGGAGCCCCCCAAAATAAAGTTTGCCACTGTTTCCATTGTTTTTCCATCTATTTGCCATGAAGTGATGGGACCAGATGCCATGATCTTTGTTTTCTGAATATTGAGCTTTAAGCCAACTTTTTCACTCTCCTCTTTCACTTTCTTCAAGAGGCTGTTTAGTTCTTCCTCACTTTTTTCCATAGGGGTGGTGTCATCTGCATATCTGAGGTTATTGATATTTCTCCAAGCAATCATGATTCCAGCTTGTGTTTCTTCCAGCCCAGCGTTTCTCATGATGTACTCTGCATAGAAGTTAAATAGGCAGGGTGACAATATACAGCCTTGATGTACTCCTTTTCCTATTTGGAACCAGTCTGTTATTCCATGTCCAGTTCTAACTGTTGCTTCCTGGCCTGCATACAGATTTCTCAAGAGACAGGTTAGGTGGTCTGGTATTCCCATCTCTTTCAGAATTTTACAGTTTATTGTGATCCACACAGTCAAAGGCATTGGCATAGTCAATAAAGCAGAAATAGATGTTTTTCTGGAACTCTCTTGCTTTTTCCATGATTCAGAGGATGTTGGCAATTTGATCTCTGGTTCCTCTGCCTTTACCTTGAGTACCTTGTTCCTATTTCTAATCTTAATCTTACTAATACTAGTCTCACCTGACCTTCTAGGGTACCCAGAGAGTTATACTCAACCTAATCTCCTCAGTGCTCTCCCTCACATCAAATGAGAATGGTATTTTTTATTTTCATATGCAATTCTGTGATCCATTTACAACAAATAGGAGGTGTACTAGCATTAATCATCTCATTCCTAATTTTACCAGTGGTTCCAATACTTCATATAGTAAAACAACGAAGTATAACATAATAACCTCTTAGCCAGTGTTTATCCTGAGTACTTGTTCAGTTCAGTTGCTCAGTCGTGTCCAACTCTTTGCGACCCCATGGACGCAGCACACCAGGCTTCCTTGCTGCTGCTGCTGCTGAGTCGCTTCAGTCATATCTGACTCTGTGACCACGTAGATGGCAGCCCACCAAGCTCCCTCATCCCTGGGATTCTCCAGGCAAGAACACTGGAGTGGGTTGTCATTTCCTTCTCCAATGCATGAAAGTAAAAAGTGAAAGTGAAGTCAATCAATCATGTCTTAGCGATCCCATGGACTGCAGCCCATCAGGCTCCTCTGCCCTTGGGATTTTCCAGGCACGAGAACTGGAGTGGGTTGTCATTGGCTTCTCCGCTAGGCTTCCCTGTCCATCACCAATTCCAGGAGCTTGCTCAAACTCGTCCATC
Organism: Aepyceros melampus; assembly: GCA_006408695.1. Classification (NCBI taxonomy): domain Eukaryota; kingdom Metazoa; phylum Chordata; class Mammalia; order Artiodactyla; family Bovidae; genus Aepyceros; species Aepyceros melampus. The sequence continues at coordinate 70,672 of SJXQ01004419.1, read as the reverse complement.
TCATCGGTGATTGCCATCCAACCATCTCATCGTCTGTCATCCCCTTCTCCTTCTGCCTTAAATCTTTCCTAGCATCAGGGTCTTTTCCAATGAGTTAGTTCTTTGCATCAGGTGGCCAAAGTATTTGTAGGGCATGTATTAACAGCATACTTGTAGGGGACCTCTTAACAATGACATGAATTGGAGGACAAACTGTCGATTACTCATTTATTATCATTTGACAAAGAGGATCTGTTCTGTATTTTCCTATAATTGTTGTCCTTATACCACTAACAAGCATTATTATAGAGAACCTCCTAAAATGAAGAGTCTTTGTAGTGTATTTATTAGTTTGTTCTTCTAAAACAGAAAAGGAAAAGAACATTTTTCCCTAAGACTCAAGAAAGATGCTCCAGCCCTCCATCAATACCCAAAGCTGAACTCTACTTCAACGATTCCCTGAACAACTTGCTTATGGAACATTTTACACTATCTTTAAGTACTGTGTGAGTATTTAAAAATGACATCTAAAAACTAATATTATGGTGTGCTTTGTGCATTTTGTGCCCTTCCAGTAATGTAAATAAATATATATGCCTTCTCATGCATAGTATATGATATGTATAATCATGAATCACTTATGTATCCTATATATATAAGTATGTACATTAGCCTGTTGATATTACATACACATTAACAATTAACTCACATTAGGTTCCAGACCCCACAAACATTCACAGGAGTAATTGAAGTGATTAATATTGCACAGGACATATTTTTTAAATCATGCATATCACATAAAGCTAATCATTCCCAGTCATCATGCTTATCATAATAGGCAGAGCAGAATTATCAAGCCATGATAAATCATCAGCTCACCCTCAAATATGCCTCTTTCCTTGTACTAGGCCAATGAACCATGAGGATTTCTATAAATGAACTATATCTTGCATCTGGTTCTTACTTCAAGATTATCTCACTTAAAAAATCACCCACTCTTTCCCCTTCAGTAATACACCTCAATAGATTAATGATTAATCAGCCATGCTCACTCATTTCATGCTTCTGGCATTTTTAAGTTGAGGGGGATGCTTGGACTTAGCTATGGCCATCAGAGGCCTTAACACAGTCAAGAATCTTGTAGTTGAGCTTTGAGAGTGAAGGTGAAAGTCAATTAGGCTTGTCCAACTCTTTGCTAATCCCATGGATATACAGTCCATGGAATTCTCCAGGCCAGAATACTAGAGTGAAGTATTCCTTCTCTATGGGATCTTCCTAACCCAGGGATCGAATCCAGGTCTCCCACATTGCGGGCAGATTCTTTACCAGGGAAGCTGAGCCACCAGGGAAGCCCAAGAATACTGGAGTGGGTAGCCTATCCCTTCTCCAGTGGATCTTCCCAACCTAGGAATTGAACCAGGATCTCCTGCATTGCAGGCAGATTCTTTACCAGCTGAGCTACAAGGGAAGCCCTAGTATAAGAAGTAGCTGAGCTTAAACTAGCTGCTATTTTCCAACATCATCTATCATAATGTGTTACTATGTCAGTGGTCACAGGATACAGAGCAGTTTCACACATACCACACATGCACACTTATATCTACATGCACACTTATATCTGATAAATAGCTTGCCTAACCAAACGCCTACCATCCTCCCACTAATTCTCATACTTTATATACCATTATCACCCTGCCAAACCCCCAAAATAAGTCAAAGCATGTAGATTCTGCTAACTCACCTAATAAACATACTGCCCTCAATTCACCAACCCAAAGTTAGTTGAACTCCAAACTTGCCTCCTAACTACAACATTGAGTTATTTACATATATAAGGCTTATATAGACAGCCACCTACCTCAATCTGCCATTTACCTTCAACAAAATTAAAAGTAAAAATTACATTTTAATGATCATTTTGGAGTTTAACAGGGCTATTTTTGTCACAAGATTTGGCGGTGTTGATTGGGAGCCAGAAATAAATCCTGCAGTGCACAACACAGACCTGCCTATGAAAAGTTTTCATAGGCTTTCATACGTCTTGATGGACATTCACAAAGGTGAAAACTGCTTACAGATGACCTGGATCTAGAGCTTTTTTTTTTTTTTTTAAATCAGGATAAACAGTGTATTTTTGCAGTTTTGACATAGCTGATTCTCCAGAAATGAAACTACTGTGTATGTGTAATCAGGAGATTCTGTGATCAACCATTCTGTATCATAACCTTGTAGTTTTTTGAAATACCAATGTAAGATACAGCATTATGGTTGTGGACCCCGCATGTTCTATATGTAGAGGCAAGTTTTCTGAGGACTTATTAGGTCTACCGGCTTCCCTGGTGGCTCAGATGGTAAAGCATCTGCCCGCAATGCGGGAGACCTTGGTTCAATCCCTGGGTCTGGAAGATCCCCTGGAGAAGGAAATGGCAACCCACTCTAGTACTCTAACCTGGAAAATTCCACGGAAGGAGGAGCCTGGTATGCCACAGTCCATGGGATCCGAAGAGTCGGACACGACTGAGCAATTTCACTGTTAGGTCTACAGCAGATTTACCAAACATTTACCTACCTGAAATACATACACTTTAAATCATAAATTACTTCTCCTTTATTACATAACATTACTTTTTAAAGAGTAGGTTGTTTATACTGCCTATGATCTTCTAAGCTATTATCTATAAGTTTCATGACAGGAGCTTATGGTGGTCATTAGGAAATATTTGTTTTAAACAGGAGGGCTTTAGGTTGACATCGTGTGATCAGGGGTCCAGTCCGGAAGATAAAGGTCCCCGACGCCAACCCCTGGTTTGGGTCCATCGCTCGTCTCATTCTTGCCTTCCCTATCCCATCTCGAGGAGCACTGCTTTCTTTATTAGAAAGATCCACAGCCGGGAGAAGGAAGTCAGGCTAGAGTACCCGCGATTCCGCTACAGGGGGCGGGGCCAGAGCACATCCGCGAAGGAGCGATGCTGCTGCTAGAGAGACGCGGCCGCGGTCTGGTGACGTACTTCCGGCCGCGCCGCGGAGCGGCCCCTTGGGAGGTGAGTGTGGGCTGCGGGAGGCGGGGGCGGTGCCTGGTCAAAACCTCTGGTTGCGGTTGTGATGCTCTAATCTCAGTTGAGGTGGATCTCCTGTGTCTGTGGGCTTCTTCGCTCCTCTTCGCGCCTACTTTAGACTTAGTAGCCAATTACTTTCCGTCGAGTAGAAGGCGAAGCCTGGGTTATTGTCACCACCGCGAAGCCGCGAGCAGTTAGCACTTTGGAGAAGATGCTACTGGCCTTTGGGGAGCTTGTGTTCGAGCGGCCAGAGGGTGGAATATTTGCAGAGGTGAAGAGGCCTAAGATAGTATCACGAGCCTTTCCACGTGTTGGGTTAATGCAGGGGCTTTTATCTGTATGCGTTTCAGGTATAAGCTTTGTGTGCTTTACTTCCTAACAGGGTGAATCGAGGTCAGTGCGGGAACAGAAAAAGCCAAGCCCCTCCAGGGCACCCGAGAGCGGAAGAAGCCTGGATTGTGGAGGGCACTGTCTTCTGGAGAGATGTTAGTTCCAAAAGGTAACCTGGCCCCAACGTCTCTGGGGCTGTGGGAGGACGATGACCTGGGAATGATTTTTACAATGTGGAATATACTGATTTTCTCAGTCCTAGAATACCCATAAAATAGTTATTGAATTGCTCATTCATACCCTCAGGAAAGCAAGTTTACTAAAAATGTGAAGGAGTAATGAAGACATATATATATATATATATATATATATATATATATAT
>SJXQ01004419.1:50298-66643 GCA_006408695.1 Aepyceros melampus | reverse complement strand
GTAGTGTATTCAAAGGAAAGTTTGTGGTCTTAGGTTTTAACTGCAAAATAAGGAAGAATGGAAATAAATTTAAAAATCATACAACCTCAAGAAGCCTTTGGGTACAGGTCTTTTTAGCCTTACAGTATTTAGTTAAAATATTATTTTTCAGAGCCATCACTTCACATTACTGCTTCAGTGCAGTAATGTTGTGGTATGATTAGGCTCACTTGCTGCTGTTTTTAGTTTTTGGAGGTTGTCACTCCCATCCCATCCTGGTTTGCTGATTTTATATATATATGTGTGTGTGTGTGTGTGTGTGTGTGTATTTTGATATGCAAAGCAGTACTATGGTTAGAAAGAACAAAAAGACACATGCAGTGAGGTGTCATTTCCTGTCACCCCTTCTACTTCTACACCCCAGGTTTCCTTCCACCCTGTTTTCATTCCCTGAGTTGCTTTCACTGACTTCCCATCCACACCTGAGGCACCCATTCTCCTTAGTTTCTGGTTTTTCCTTTTTTTTCTTTTTGCACAAATCACCAGATATACATATATTTTCTTATAGTTCCTTTTTGTTTTATACAAAAGATGGCACAGTACCTTTTGCATGTTGAAAAGTATTTCATATCATATAGATAAGTATATATTTTAAATGTAATTCATGTATTCAGAAGATTGATCTAGCATGGCATTTATGAAGCATAGTAGTGATGTGAGCATCCATGAAACACTCCAATAAAAAGGAGAACATTGCTAATATGGCTGCATGTGTTTGTATGCTCCTCCCCACTCCAGCTCCCACTTTCTGTTCCCTAGAGGTACTCTCTTGAATTTTGTGTTAATCATAGCCTTTGCTGTTGTTGTTTAGTTGCTAAGAGTCATGTCTGACTCTTTTGCAGCCCCAAGGACAGTAGCACTTCAGGCTCCTCTGTCCATAGGATTTCCCAGGCAAGAATACTGGAGTGGGTTGCCATTACCTTCTTCGAGGAATCTTTCTGACACACAGGGATTGAATTTGATCCTGCATTGAGGCAGATTCTTTACCACTGAGCCACTAGGGAAATCCATCATTCCCATACCTATTTAAAAAAATAATTTTATCACATATACTTGTTTCTGTAAATAATGTGATTAATTCTGTTTGAGTTTTATGAAGGTAGTGTCATGGTGTCTGTAAGTCTTATGGGCAAGTCTTCTGAGACTTGCCTAACTCAGTATTATGATCCTAAATTCATCCAGATTGTGTGTGTTGCTGAGTCGTTCATTTTTGCTACTGGGTGATGTTCCATTGTAAAAATAGTATGACAGCTTGTTTTGCTGAAAGTCTTCACTTCATCTCAGAGTCAAAGGATTTGTTAACAAAATAAGCCACTTGTTACATACAAGTAAACAATAGCAATATTTATTAGAGAATTATATAGCTTACTTTTAATATACTAACATTAAAAGAAAAGAGAAACAGCAGAGGATACATCACCAAATTGGGTTTTGACCAATGTCCAGACTCAAACAGCACTGGGAAGTCCTGTGTCACAGCACATCTGGAGTCCCAATTGGGAAAAGGTCCCAGGCAGGGCATCCTCTCCATGGGTTAGACTTCAAAGATTGCAGTTTGGGTTCTCCTTTATGATCCAGGAAGCAAACTGATATCATTGTCAATCTGAGCAAAACTGCAGCACTGGTAGTATGTTAATTTTTTTATAATGCTGTTTGCTTTGTTCTGCAAATCTTAGAATGTTGCTTAGTTTGGGAGTGTTTGGCCAGACCTCCTCCAGGGACTTAACAGTTTCTAAGATCTGCTCCCTATCTATCTATTGTGTTTCTCTTCTGACTCTCAGAGCAGGTGTGGCTGGCACCCACAGCAGTAGTCAGGGCAGTGTGCAGGTGGGTCAGAAGCGAGCTCAGAGGCCTGCTCTGCTTTGTCTCTGAAGCTGTTTATTTAATTTCCCTAACACTGCTTGTTCATGTATTCTCAGTGGACATGTAAGGTGTTTCCAATTATTTTGTTACTAAAATACTGCTGATAATGAATAATTTTATATGTATATCACTACATATGAGAGGTTCCCTAGGGTATTAGTTTTAAAATTTAGGCGTGAATGTTGAATTTTATCAAACATGTTTGACATCCACTGAGATGGAGAGTATGTTTTTATTTCTTTGATTTATTAATGTAAAAAGTATAACCTGTATGCCAGTATTGAACTTTACTTGCATTCATGGAATATTCCCTCTTAGTCATGATGTCCTGTTAATAAACTACTACTAACTTATTTTGCTGGTATCTGCTACAGTTTAAATAGTGTTGGAATTACTCATTTCCTAAAGATTTTAAAGGATTTGCCCATGATATATAAGGACTCAGAGTTTTGTGAGAGTTCACTCTTTACTGGGTCTCTAAACAATTAGGTAAAGGTAATCATGGGTTATGGAGAAAACGTTATGTAATAAAATTGGTAGAACCTTTTGTAGTTTAGCATTCCCTAAAAGTAGAACATTGGAAAGAGGCTTGTGGGCGGGCTGTTTATTTGGAAATTTAGTCCTGGGACAGAGTTAAAGACAAGGGGAATGAAACGGAGAAGGAGGGACCAACACAAGGATGCATTGGCAGGCTGGTCTCTCAATGGGAGAGTGGTGCTCTGACTTACAGGGTCTTTGAAGAGCCTTGGAGTCTCACGGCTGCCCACCTGGGAGACTAAAGGGGAAATGTTTATCCATTGACTTCTATCTGCTGTTGGTCAAGGGTGGCATCACAGATTTTAATTCTCCTGTCCTTCAGGACCCAGTGGCTGTGTGCAGATGTCTCACACAGGACAGAGAAGCCCCAGGGCAGGAGCCACTACCATGTGTGATATAGACCCTTGAGGAAGCATTGGTAGGTTGTACTTGTGCAAAGCTGGTCTAAGCCTCTGGAACTGGACTAAGAGTGGACAAGAGGATTTGGTAAGGTGCATAAGGTATCTCTTACAGAGCTAGAGAAACAAATTTTATAAAGCAAAGCTTAGGGGGACATGTGTGCATCCATGCATTCATGTTGATATATGGCAAAAACCAACACAATATTGTAATTATCTGCAATTAAAATAAATTAATTAATTTTAAAAAAGCAGAGCTTAATTAAAAAGTAGAAAAGAAAGTGGTGTTCAAAATTTAAAAGCTGGTTGTTTAAAAATAAAACAAAGTTAACATAGATAAACCACAATTCAGCCTAATGTTTTTAGTCTGCCTGGGTTGCCATAACAAAACACCATACACTGTTTGCTTAAACAACAGAAAGTGATTTCTCTTAATTTTGAAGGCTAGAAGTCCAAGATCAAGGTACTAGATAATTTGATTCTTGGTAAGGATTCTTTTTCATTACAGATGGCTGCTTCTCACTTGTGTCCTCACATGGCAGAGACAGAGAGCTCTGGAGTCTCTTCCTCTTCTTAGGGCACTGGCCCTATCAGATTATGACCTTGTTTAACCTCATTACGTCTTCTTGAGTCCTGTCTCCAAATATAGTCACATTGGAAATTAGGGCTTCAACATTCAAATCTTGAGGGGAGACACTGAAAGGTTGTTGTTGAATTACGACGCTGGGATTCTTGGCCCCCGGAGGAGAATTCAATCCGGGGCCAAAGACGAGGCTTGATCGCTCAGAGCTTTTGTGTAATAAAGTTTTATTAACGTATAAAGGAAATAGAGAAAGCTTCTGACATAGGCATCAGAAGGGGGCAGAAGGAGTACCCCCCTGCTAGCCTTCAGCTGGATGTTATATAGTCACAAGCAGCCTGTTAAAGAAAGGAATGTCTCAAAACTCAGAATGGCACCAGGCCCCTCACCCATAAGATGTATTTTGGGATAATCTTGGCACCAAATGGTTTATCTTGGGCCATAAAATGATTAACTTGAATCTTGAAGAAGGGCAGATCACCATACAAATAGTTTCATTTACATAGATTAGAGGAACAATATCGGAGTATAACATACTGGTTTATCAAGTAGGTTCTGAGCCCAAGAGGACTTGAAGACAGAGTTTGGGGTAAATGCATAGTATATTAGCATAGCTTAAGATAAACATTTCCATAAGGAAAAGGCATTGGTTAACTTCAGTGAAACCAGGTGTCATTATGGCAACACAGAATTTTAAGAGTCTTGAAACTTCCTTTTAAATTTGTATAGATAAGGAAAAAATACCGCTAGTTTGTTTCCTCCTGCCGCTTAAGAGAGATAAAAATGTCTGACACTTGCAGGCTATTTCCTCTGTTTGGAGACCCCTGGCCTTCCTGCCTGTTACCCTCTCAACCCTCAGTCCATAACATTAACTAAAGCTAAAAGGTCTCGAGAACACATATATCAAAAGAAGTAGGAAAAGCAGAGAAGCTTCAGGTATGGGGAAAAAAAAAAAAAATCCCAAGCCAGTGTTTCCCATAATCCTACACTCATTTAAATTCTGAAAGACATGGACAATATTTTAAGAAAATATAACATCTCAAGACTGACTTTGGAATCAGTAAAAATCAGGAAATAACCAGTCCAGGTTTGTGTGTGCAGTATATGTCAGAATTGTAAAAATCCCAGAGTTCCTGGCAGTGAGCAAAGATGTCATGGCTAGGAGGACCCCTAGGCACAGAACTATTGAACAGATCACTCCTTTCATTTGGAATATAATGAACAAGGAGTGCTAGGCCATGGGACCCTGGATAGTATAGTGACTCCCTCTCTCAGGCAGCTGAGGCCTTGGCTTCTTTTCCATCAGAAGCCTGGAAAGTATGAGGAGCCAGCCTGGTATCTCACTTGCAGCCCAGCATCCTCATCATAATGCTGGGCTGGGCAGGAGTCTAACTTCCAAGATCTGTACAGAGATATCAGTACTCCTGAGGGCTCTCAGCTGTATGGGGGAACAGGCAAATGGGAGAGAGTGGCTATACCTTTCTCCATGAACTGCCTCCCTGGGGCCTGACTCTGAGGCCTCTGAATGGGGGCTGCAGCCTCTCTATCTTGGCTTCTCTTGTAAAATAGAAGGGGAAGCTCGTTTAGAGAAAGACAGATAAGCCAAAGACCTTGGGAATGTTCTATCCCTTGAGCTGAACTGTTGTTACATGAGTCTTTGTTTTAGTATTCTTCAGGCACTACTGCATTTTATGTACACACTTTTGTGTGTACGGTATATGTCAGAATTGTAAAAATCCCAGAGTTCCTGGCAGTGAGCATCGATGTCATGGTTGGGAGGACCCCGTGCACAGAACCCTTGAACAGATTACTCCTTTCTTAACCATGGCAGGTAGCTTCTGCTCGCACCTCTGTCTGGATGCTGGCTGCCTGTGTCTCAAATCTTCTGTGGGGGGGCTATATGGTTCCTGATGGGAGTGACTTGTCTTGTACTTGTTCCCCTGTTTTCCCTCAGCTCCAGTCCTCCTCTGAGAGGGAGATCAGGTGATGGCAGCCATGCTCCTGACATCCTGGCCCCAGGTGAGCTGTGGGTCCTTCATCTCTTCCTCTGAGCAGTTTCACTTTGAAGAAAACTGAGAAGGGAAGCCGGTGAGCCTTGCTGTGAAAGCTGGAGGGGGCCCCCATGCTTCTGCCTGCTGGGCTGGAGCTTGTGGAAAGAGGGGTAATGTGGAGGGATGGGGTCCAGAGACAGGAGAGGAAAGATACAAGTGAGGGGAAGGCAGAGATAAAAGTGTTCTGCATAGCTGTTTGTCTTGCTCTACCAGCAGAGGGCTCTGGTGAATAAGAGAAGTGGAAGCTGCCTGTGAATGGAGGAAAATAGCAGAGGACTAGGCTTCCCTGGTGGCTCAGGTTAAAGCGTCTGCCTCCAATGCGGGAGACCCAGGTTCGATCCCTGGGTCGGGAAGATCCCCTGGAGAAGGAAATAGCAACCCACTCCAGTATTCTTGCTTGGAGAATCTCATGGACTGAGGAGCCTGGTGGGCTGCAGTCCATGGGGTCACAAAGAGTCGGACACGACTGAATGACTTTACTTACTTACTTGCTTAGGATTCCAGGAAGGGGAATATAAATAAAGAGGGATAGCAGAACCAGATCCACATAAAGGTGGTTATGCCTGTAATTCCAGGGCAAGCAGAAGATGAGAGTGGGGTCAAGTGAAGGAAAAAAGAAAGGATGTACTGTGGGGTGGGATGTCTCACTGTGTTTGGAGAGGCTTTCAGGGCTTGGGGTGCAGTGGTCAAAGTTTAGTTCTCTGTTAAGAGCTGTGGATACTCTCCCCCAGAATAACAAGCAAACAGAATTTTCCATACAATTTCAGGGATTTCATGGCCCCTTGATGCTCATCCATGGACCTCCATGGACTATCAGTTCAGTTCAGTGGCTCAGTTGTGTCCGACTCTTTGCAACCTCATGAATCACAGCACACCAGGCCTCCCTGTCCATCACCGACTTCTGGAGTTCAACCAAACTCATATGCATCGAGGTGGTGATGCCATCCAGCCATTTCATCCTCTCTCATCCCCTTCTCTTCCTGCCCCCAATCCCTCCCAGCGTCAGGGTCTTTTCCAATGAGTCAACTCTTCACGTAATTTGGGAATAATCATAATCACAGTGACTCTAGTTACACCATTTGAAGCTTACTCTACTGCAGCCACCATACTAAGCACTTTACATGGATCACTCAGTCCTGACTGCAGCGCAGGGAGATAGGCATGGTGTTGTGTTCATTCTGCCACAAAAGAAACAAAAGGCAAAGGGGATCAAAGTGACATGTCCACAGTCACCCAGTCATTGCATGACTCTTCACTGTTCAGCCCTGTGTCACATGTGGGACCATATGTAGTCAGATTTCTTATGGCTATATAGGGTATAGTTTTGAGGGGAGATCTGAAAGCAGAGTGACCACTTCAGAAAAGTCCCATCAGTCTAGGTGATGTAGGCTTCATTAAGACAAGTGGTTGCTAAAGAGGAGGATGCTTAACAATTCAGGTAATGCTTAACATAAAAATCTCTAGGGCAGTGAGTCAAAGGATTGGGGTTGGGTAAAGGAGAGAGGATCCAGGAATGAATCACCAGGTTTCTTTTTTATGCGGATTATGGTGGGTGACACCAGCTGAGATTTGAATTCAGGAGGAAGCACCTGTTGTCGATAAAGTGGGTGGTGGCTGGTGTTGAGGGCATTTCATTTTGTACTGCGAAGTTATTTAACTTATCCAGGTCACACAAGAGTGACTCACAGAAATGCTCACAGATTGGACTAGAATGGTTGATGGGTTGGAGGCCAGTACAATTGAATAAGACAGATCCTGGTAGGGAATAGTTAAGAGGCAGATCGCTGCCAGTGTGTCCCAAAGGTGTTTCAGAAGGCTGAGGAAGGAGTCTGTGCTGAGTGTGGAGTGATGCAGAGGAATAACTGAAAAGATGGTGATCTTTCTTCTTTCCCAAACCTCCTTGGAGAGACAGTGAAGTCTTGGGTGAGGTTGGACAAGATGAGGCTTGAATGGGAGAGGGTAACAGAAAACAGGCTTTCAGTGAAACCCATTTGGAAGCACAATGGGCAGCCTCCTCTTACCCTACTCCACCCCAATGCCACCCAGCTGATCTGGGCAGCACTGAGCTTTCTCTGCTGGAGGTGCTGGAGCAGAGGCTGTGCATTCTTTCATAGAGGGAGCATGATAGAAATCTGTGGATGGGATAGAAGCCATGCATATGCTTTGGAGCTGACTTGAGGGTGAGGGCAAGGTACGGTAAGCTGGGCGCAGAAGGCAAGACCTCAAGGCCAGGACTGTGAAGCCTATGGGTGGGTCCAGTGCTGCTTCCGCCAGTGAGGGGCATGGTAGCTTAACTGAAAGAAGGCAATTGCATTGGGAGAACTCAGTCATGTGAATTTGTTTTCTCATTTGAACTTAATGTCAATTATGAAATATGGCATGAGGTTTCTCTGCTGTGAGCCAGATATGCCATGCCTTACATTCCAGGTATTTTTTGTAAATATTTTCCCCTGTTACCTCTGTGCTCTCCACAAGCACCTCCTCAAGCCCTCATACTGCCCTCTGCCCCTCACCTAGGGCATGAGCCATGGGATTGGCCGTAGGGCAGCAGGAACCTGTTGTTTCAGAAGTCGGTGACCTTCGAGGACGTGGCTGTGTACTTCACCCAGACGGAGTGGGATGGCCTGTCCACTGCACAGAGGGCCCTGTACAGGGATGTGATGCTGGAGAATTATGGGAATGTGGCTTCCCTGGGTAGCACTTTCTCCCCCTGGGGCTCAGACTGCTTATTAGGGTTTCCTGGCTTCCTTTCCCTTTACTGGTTGCAAAGGGGGCTTCTGGTAATCCTTTACAGAGTAGGAACCTCAGGAGCTGATTCCTAATCCCCTAGACCCAGAGGTTGCTGGGAAGGATGAACCCTAAGCCCTTTTGGGGCCAATATAGGACTCTGCTGGGACTGGCATGTACTCTTGATTCACCCTATAGGCTGTTCTGGATACAGAGGAAAAAAAGTAACTTCCTGTTCTGTGGTATTACCTTCAGGTTCCCCCTCACCCAACCTGCATCTTTTGAGTCTTTCTAGGAATCTCAGTGTACTTGGACTATTATTTAGGCCATGGTCAAAAAATGGTATCTGTCCCTTTAGGCAGAATGTCTTTATTTGCCCTGCATGAAGTATCTCAGTCTGGCCCTGCCCAAATCCTCCCACATCTTCTCAAGCTTCTGCCTCCCACCCAACCCTACACATACACCTTCCTACCCACCCACCCCACCCCCTTTCCCATAGTTCTTAGGCACAGTGCCCCGCCTAGGGCTCGTCCCTTTCTCCCCATTACTGACACAGTCTGAGAAGACATTTAGGAAATCAGCTGTGGGAGATTATTCACCTGCCTTTGCTTTTTCCTTTCCCTGAAACAGGATTTCCCCTTCTCAAACCTGCTGTGATCTCACAACTGGAGGGAGGAGGTGAGCTGGAGGGTCCATCTCCACTGGCCTCTGGAGCAGGCACAGGCCCCCAGGGCCTCTGGACTGGTAAGGGAGGCACACATTGTCCCTTATGCTGGAAAGTAGTTTAAACCTTTAGGAAGAAAGTCAACTTCAGCAACATAGAAGCATGCCATGTTTATTGGCCAGGTGTACAGAGTAACATTTAAATAAATTTTGATTTCTAGAGATGGGAACATTTGAGACCTTTCTGTTTTTGTAGTTCACTATTTCTTTATAATTCCAAGAACAGAACTTTTTTTGAATGCTTCGTTCTAATTCTTTTCAATCCTAATTTGTTATTCTACCTTTCTGAAACAAAAGGAATGGATTCAGTACTTCTTTGGGTCTTTGCTACTTTCTATGCACTTTCCACTTAATATGAAGGATACAGAATTAAGTCTTTTAACATAGGCTTTGGAGTAGACTTTCTCAAATCCAGTCCTAACTGTGCTACTTCATAGTTGTGTGACTTTGAGCAGGTCTGTTATTTGTCTTCTCTAATAGTATTCTCACTCTTGAAAATGGAGTAATAATTATTAAATGAGGTAATAGTCCTGTGGGTTGTAGATTGGTGATAAAAAGGGAACATGTATTAAGCACCTAACTTATAGTGTGTGCTCAGTTAAATTTGGTTTTACTATAAATATCAATAACCTTAGATATGCAGATGACACCACCCTTATGGCAGAAAGTGAAGAGGAACTAAAAAGCCTCTTGATGAAAGTGAAAGAGGAGAGTGAAAAAGTTGGTTTAAAGCTTAACATTCAGAAAACTTAAGATCATGTCATCTGGTCCCATCACTTCATGGGAAATAGATGGGGAAACGGTGGAAACAGTGTCAGACTTTTTTTTTTGGGCTCCAAAATCTCTGCAGATGGTGATCGCAGCCATGAAATTAAAAGACGCTTACTCCTTGGAAGGAAAGTTATGACCAACCTAGATAGCATATTCAAAAGCAGGGACATTTCTTTGCCAACAAAGGTCCGTCTAGTCAAGGCTATGGTTTTCCCTGTGGTCATGTATGGATGTGAGAGTTGGACTGTGAAGAAAGCTGAGCACTGAAGAATTGATGCTTTTGAACTGTGGTGTTGGAGAAGACTGTTGAGAGTCCCTTGGACTGCAAGGAGATCCAACCAGTCCATTCTGAAGGAGATCAGTCCTGGGTGTTCATTGGAAGGACTGATGCTGAAGCTGAAACTCCAATACTATGGCCACCTCATGCGAAGAGTTGACTCATTGGAAAAGACCCTGATGCTGAGAGGGATTGGGGACAGGAGGAGAAGGGGATGACAGAGGATGAGATGGCTAGATGGCACACTGACTCGATGGACATGAGTCTGAGTGAACTCCAGGAATTGGTGATGGACAGGGAGGCCTGGCATGTTGCGATTCATGGGGTCACAAAGAGTCAGACACAACTAAGTGACTGAACTGAACTGAATTGAATGTATTTTAGGAGAAAGCTGTATATAATAAGCTGTAGGAAGTAAGGTGGGAGGAAGTACTGCTATCAGTTTGGCATTTCTCAAAAGAAGAATGAATGCATCACCTGGGCATCTTGCAGATGTGCAGGTTGTCATTCCATTAGTTTGGGGCAGGGCCAAGATTCTCTCTTAAAGTAATGAGATTCTCATGGGCTCACACAGAGTAGTGATTTCCCATTTTTCATGAGGCCCAGCTTTAATTCCTGCCTTTGGGGTCCACAAGATATTCTTGCATCCTTTTGATAGATCTTTTTTTTTTTTTTTTTAAAGATGGTTTCGTTGGATTTTTGCTCCTTGTGATTGTACAACCAGATGTTTACTGACCAAGGAAGGCATATTTTGGAAATGAAATGGAGAGTTTAAAGTACTTGACCAAACAGAGTGGGAAGTCAGTGGTGTTGTGAATATTCTCAGTCAGAGAAATCTAAATTTAATTCTGTAGGCAGCCCACAGTCCTGAAGTCTTTGAACCCATCATGATGTCAGGAGAGGATAGAAACAATTCATCTCATCAGTGTATGTAGGTTAATTGGGATAAGGAACCAAATGGGTTCTAGGCAGGCAGAAGGGGAAATCATAGGGCACAAGACCTATGTCAGCAGAGTTGATTTCTTTTTTAGTTAATTAATGTATCTCTGCACTCGGTCTGTTGTTGCTTCATGTGAGTGTTTGCTACTTGTGGTGAGCAGAGGCTACTCTTTATTGTGGAGCATGGGCTCTGGGCTTGCTGGCTTCAGTAGTTGCAGCATGCAGGCTTAGTTGCCCCATGGCATGTGAAATCTTCCCAGACGAGGGACTGAACCCATGTCCTGCAGGAAGAGAAAGATGACTTAGGATTACTGTTTCACATTACTTCTTGGTATTACAATGAAATACTGGGGTAGGGGGCTTATTACATGTGATTGAGAAGATATGAGACATGAAAAAATAGAGGCAACATTTTGGGGCCAATTTTGAGAAATTTCAGAGTAAGTGTAGAGATCATTAGTTCTACTAGGACTGTGGGGATTATATAATAAGATGACAGAAAGAATGTTGGCGAGTGACCAGTTTTAGGATTGTAGGAAGAGGTATGAGGAAAGACAAGGTGAATCCAGCAGTGTTCTGGTGTGGGTGGGAAGAGGTTGGGTCAAAGGGATCAAATGGGCCTGAACAGAGCCGTTCACAAGTACAGAAAAAAGAAGTTAAAGGAGAAAGTTTGGAAAGCCTAGAAATTCAGTTCTAAGAAAACAAAATTCATTCCCATTTGCTTCCTAGTGCTGTCAATACTTGCCATCCCTTGTTGCCACATGTTGGATTCTGTGCCTTTTCCTTTTAAGCAGTTTCTATTTTTATTAACAGAAACTGCAAAGTGTAGTAAAATATGATGTGATAGAAGGAATGTTGATCTGGCAGATAAGACCTAGAATTTTGTCCCACTGCTGTTACTCTTAACCTTCTTGTTATTGGCTATTGGTTTAGAGACTGGTGATCTTTTAAAATCATTACTTTACTAGTTGTATTATTTGTACATGCTCACAACAGTACAAAAAGTGCATAAATGGAAGCAGTGGGGAAGTTTCCCAAAATTCCTGTGCCAGTTTGCTCAGTTTCTTGTGTATTCATTCTTGCAGTAGATTTCTAGCCATATTCAAACAGACGTATGTTGGCCCTTTTCACTTTCTGTACACAAATGGAAGATATTTTACATACCATATCTCAAGTTGTTTTTCCAGTAAACAATGTATCTGACATCTTTTCACATCAGCACACATGGGTTTATTTCATTTTTAAAAATAGCTACATATTATTCCAGCTTTAGATTCTTTGGCCCAATCTGGTGATTTTAAAGAGCCTTCTCGATTACTTTGATCATGTATTCTGTCACAGTTCTTTTCTTTTTTTTTAACATGGTTCTTACATGATATTTTATGTTTTGTTTTTTATATTAGATATTGATATCCAGACTGACAATAATTTGACAGAAGAAATGTATGAAGAAAAACATAATATATCATATGAACTTCAGAGGAACTCTTTTCAGGAAACAGACTTTTCAGAAACCTATATCCTAGAGAAACAGCAGGAGGTCCACTCAGTAGGAAGCGTGAAGAAAGAAAACAGCAATGTCATTGACAGGATGGTGAAAGACAGTACTAGCCCCATGGAGGAGTGTTTCTTTAGTCAGAGTCCAGATTTGAATCAGTGTCATACCATCTCCACTGGAGAGCAGCCCCCTGAGTGTACAGGATGGGAGAAAGCCTTCAGCTTTGACACAGAACTTACTCAACGGGAAATAATTAATTCTGGGGAAAGACCTTTTAAATGTGAAGAATTAATGGAAAATTTTAGCTATAATTCTCAACTTAATCAAGGTCAAGATAGCTACACTGGAGAGAAGCCCCATCAGTATAAGGAGTGTGGCAAAGTTTTTAGCATCAATGCAAAATTAATTTGGCATCAAAGACTTCACAGTGGGGAGAAGCCCTTCAAATGTGTAGAGTGCGGTAAAAGCTTCAGTTACAGTTCCCATTATATTACACATCAGACAATCCACAGTGGGGAGAAGCCCTATCAGTGTAAGGTGTGTGGAAAAGCCTTCAGTGTTAACGGGAGTCTAAGTAGGCATCAGAGAATCCATACAGGGGAGAGGCCCTATCAGTGCAAGGAGTGTGGGAGCAGCTTTAGCTGCAGTTCTGCATATATCATACATCAGAGAATCCACACTGGAGAGAAACCTTATGAGTGTAATGACTGTGGGAAAGCTTTCAATGTTAATGCAAAATTAATTCAACATCAGCGGATCCACACTGGAGAGAAACCTTATGAATGTACTGAGTGTGGGAGAGGCTTCAGGTGCAGTTCCCAGCTTAGGCAGCATCAGAGCACCCACACTGGAGAGAGGCCCTTTCAGTGTAAGAGTGTGGAAAGGCCTTTAGTAGTAATGCAAAACTCATTCAGCATCAAAGAATTCACACAGGGGAGAAACCCTATGAGTGTACTGAATGTGGAAAAGCCTTTGGCGTCAAAGGGAAATTAATCCAGCACCAGAGAATCCACACGGGTGAGAAACCCTATGAGTGTAAAGAATGTGGCAAAACCTTCAGGTGTAACTCCCAGCTTCGGCAGCATCTGAGAATCCACACCGGGGAGAAGCCCTATGAGTGTAATGAGTGTGGAAAGGCCTTCATTGTTAATGCGAAGTTAATGCAGCATCAGAGGATTCACACTGGGGAGAAACCCTTTGAATGTAGTGAGTGTGGGAAATGCTTTACTTCTAAAAGAAACCTACTTGATCATCACCGAATCCACACTGGAGAAAAGCCCTACCAATGTAAGGAATGTGGGAAAGCCTTTAGCATCAATGCCAAATTAACTAGGCATCAGAGAATACACACTGGGGAGAAACCTTTCAAATGTATGGAATGTGAGAAAGCATTCAGCTGTAGTTCTGACTATATTGTGCATCAGAGAATCCATACTGGAGAGAAACCTTTTCAGTGTAAGGAGTGTGGAAAAGCCTTCCATGTTAATGCTCATTTAATTCGGCATCAAAGAAGCCACACTGGGGAGAAACCCTTCAGATGTGTGGAGTGTGGCAAAGGCTTCAGCTATAGTTCTGACTGTATTATACATCAGACGGTACATACTTGGAAGAAACCCTTTGTGTGTAATGTGTGTGGGAAAGCCTTCAGGTTTAGCTTCCAACTTGGTCAGCATCAGAGCATCCACAGTGAAGAAAAGTCCTAATGAAAGGGATGCAGAAAATTGTCAGCATTAGTGTTGAACTTGATCAAGTGTCCTCAGATTCACTGTGGTGGAAGACCCTGAAAGGGAAATTAATATGGCCGAGTCTCCATAGGGAAACAAATCTTTTTCATTTTTCATTTTACTCAATTTTAAATCAAGAATGATGACCAGTTTTCAAATAACATCCAAAATAAATAGTTTGGTTTATACCAACAACCAATAGGAAATACAATGAAGGAAAATATCCCATTCCCAGTAGCATCAAGAAGAGTCAATTTTCTGGGTATAAACTTGTTATGTAGGACTTAAATGAAGAACTTACAGATCTCCACTGTGGGCCACAGAAGGGAAGTTAAATAAATGGAAGAGAGCAATACCTTCTTAGATAGAAAAACTCTTAACTACTTATCTAAATTAATTTATTGCCCTTTAATTTTTTACAACAAGCATGCATCAGTTTGTAAAGAGGTATAACAATAAAGCTTTCCTTAAGAGAAAAATATGAGTAAATCTTTTTATTTTGATGCAATGGAGAAAAACTTTCTTTTTATTTTATTTATTTATATTTTTTTTTGGAGAAAAACTTTATAAGCATCAGATGAAAGCTAGAAACCAACCATGAGGGAAAACACTGATAAATTGGCTTTTCAAAATTGAATCTTTATGCTTTTGTTTTGAATAACTCCAAATAGAAGATAAAGCACCAAAAGTGGAAATAGATTTGTAAAATTTGTGTTATTGACATGTAGTACATAATATACAAAGAGATCTTACAGTTAAGAGAAATTCTAACACCCAGCAAACAAACAATAGCAAGCAGCTTTTAAAAAAGATATAAAAGTAACTAATGAAGATGTTCAGTCTCAGGAGTACTCTAAGGAGTAAAAATTAAAAGTATACAGTCACACATAGCCCTCAAACCTCTGTCCCACATCAAAATGAACACAGACTCTCAGACACACAGTATACCCTTACAGCACCCCTTTCTCCATACCTGCTCCTGCACTCTCTGTAGCTCAGAACACCAGTGTTTTCTGGGAGTACTGTTGTGTACCTCAGAGAAACCACTCCTGCCAGAAAGCTAATGACATGGTGTAGCACCTCAGCAGAGTGTCCAGGACCGCTGTGTGAGTGACCCCTCCCCACCCAACTCCAGCTTCTGTAAGCTGCACATGGGTGGAGGCAGACCCTGGAGGCCCCTGGACACAGGAGACATAATCCTTTACCCAATCATCTTGGCCCACTCTAGGCAGTTCTAGATCACACAGACCCAGAAGTGCCCCAGGCCACAGGATCCAAGTTCTTCATTTAATTACAGAAACACTGAAAACCAGAGACAGATGGCACTGCCCCTGGTCACACAGCAAATCAGTGGCTAGCTAATGTGTCCCATTACCCAGGTGAGAGAAGAGGGTAGAAGGCTGTGGCTCACCCCACCCCTCCTAGGTCATGAATATTGTCCAGCTGGTCTCTGGATGTGACAGAGAAGATGGGGACAGGAAGTCCTGCAGTCCTGGTTCCAGGTGGAGTCTTAGCACCGTCTCTGCTGTGGCAGGACCAAGGCAGGGACTCTAGGAAGGCTGAGAATCACTGAAGACAGAACCTATCTTCCAGATCTGCCCCCAAATCCTTTGTGAACTTGGCCCCTGGGTCTTAAGGCTATTGATCTGCAGGGTTGGGGCTGGACCTAGGGTGTAAGGCCCATCTCACCCAGACGGCTTCTGAGAGTTTTCTCCTTCTCTGTAGCTTTGTTACTATTCATGGCAGGTCCCCTGCTTAGATCCGAAGGATACGAGGGTGAAGAAAGCAGATAACTGCAGTCTCATGAAGTCATGTGGCCCCTATGGCCCAGAAGTCCTGACACTGTCGCCTCGATGTTCACTACTCCAGCGAAGAAGCGGCCTAGGTCCAGCCGAGGTCTTCCAGAGACTAAGAGCCATGGCACTAGAGACCTCCCAATAGCACTTCTTTTCTCAACAGGAGCCATGAGCCTGGAAGGGTCAGGATTAAATCAAGTGTCTCTCTCAGTCCAGGTAAGCATGTTCCATCCCTGCAGCACAGGGCACCCTTCTGCCCAGGCCTGTCACAGTGGAAGGGACCTCAGAAAATACCTGATCCTGCCCTGTCCAGATCAGGAGGGAAAACAGGCTCAGAAGAAAACATGGCTGCTTCAGGGCATCCAGCGGGTCTGAGAAGCCTGGTGAGCAGAGGCCCAATCAGGGAGGGAGGGTGTGTTCAA
>SJXQ01004419.1:12056-49995 GCA_006408695.1 Aepyceros melampus | reverse complement strand
TGAGAGACAGCGGAGAGGACAGGCCTGCGGGTCCAGGGCTCGGAGGCCGGCGCTGTGGGCACGAGGAGCCAGCCATTAAGACGAACAGACCGCCAGCTTGGCCCCTGCTGCCCCCGGCGGCCGGTCCGCTCACTGCAGGGCGGGAAGAAACGAACTAGGAGCGCGAGGTTGCCTGGGTCACCTGGGCGCGCGCCGGCTCTCCCTGCTCAGGTCCTAAGGAGTCTCCCGGGCGGAGTCCTGGGGCAGCCGGTCTGAGCCCTTGACGGTAAGTCTCCTGCTGATCCGCGGAGTGGGGGAGGGGGAGGACACGGTCTTAGAGACCAGGGCGCGGGGTGCGAGTCGGGTTGGGGGAATGCTGGGATGCGTGAAGCCTCGGAATTGGACTGTGTGCGGCCAGGACCCCGAGTTCTGCAGGTCAGTCAGAAGGATGCATAGAAGGCATTGCAAACTTTTCTTAAAAGAAGCACAACCTATTTCCACCCCAACCCTCACTCCTACCCCCTATAAAATCTGACTCGAGGCTTATATTGTGAACACAATATAGAGCTTCTGTAGGACTGCGTGATGTGCTTAGTTGCTCAGTCGTGTCTGACTCTGCGATCCCATGGACTGTAGCCCGCCAGACTGCTCCGTCCTTGGGGATTCTCCAGGCGAGAATACTGGAGTGGGTTGCCATGCTGTCCTCCAACCCTGGGATTGAACCCAGGTCTCCCATGTTGCAGGTGGGTTCTTTACTATCTGAGCCACCAGGTGAACGCAGGTAAATAGAACTGCTGTAGAACTTCGAGGAGAGGGCAGTTCCAGGCCCCTGAGAGTAAGGGGAAAGGGCTTTGCTTAAACATCCCTTGGGAGGTAAGAGGTTGTTCCATCAGGAAAAGTGAAATGCAGAATTGAGAACACAGGCGTTCAGTAGCCAGGCTGTGGGGGTGAGATGGGTAGGAAGAACCTACAAGATGGGGGAAGTGGGACCCACCACCATGCTCTCCTGGGAAGGGCTCAAAGGAAGGAGTGGTGATTTGGAGGCTCCTCACGACAGGAAGAGAGGAAGAGAGAGGAAGCAGAGGGAGCCAGGGAACTGTGAGGAGTGTCTTTTACCTGGAAAACTTTTCCCCTCCCTCTTCACACACCTCAGCCAAAGGCCACCTCCCCTTTGCTGGCCTCCCTGATCTCCTTGGTTGGTTAGCACTGTGTCCCCTGTTCTGGGTCCTCACCTCACCTCCATCTAATTGATATCATTTTCTGCCTTCTCTACTTGGAGCTGCTGGTTTACTGACTCACCTTGTGGACCGCAAGCTCATTGTGGGTAACTCATTGGGCGAGGCCGGAACTTCAGTTCAGTTCAGTCACTCAGTCATTGTGACTGTTTGTGACCCCACGAACTGCAGCACACCAGGCTTCCCTGTCCATCACCAACTCCTGGAACTTACTCAAACTCATGTCCATTGAGTTGGTGATGCCATCCAACCATCTCATCCTCTGTCATCCCCTTCTCCTCCTGCCTTGGATCTTTCCCAGCATCAGGGTCTTTTCCAATGAGTCAGTTCTTCACATCATGTGGCCAGAGTATTGGAGTTTCAGCTTCAGCATCAGTCCTTCCAGTGATATTCAGGACTGATTTCCTTTAGGATGACTGGCTGGATCTCCTTGCAGTCCAAGGGACTCTCAAGAGTCTTCTCCAACACCACAGTTCCAACACCACCTCCAACATTCACAAGCTGGGTGGAACTTGCCTGTGAATAATTTCTGTTGAGTGGATAATGTCAGTGAATTAGTAAGGGAAGAAGTGTTTCATGCCTGTGTTTATATGGGTTATACATTTTCATCCACAGCAGGGGCCCTAGTCAGTTCTCTGGAGGCTCTCCTGCAGAAAGAGAAATTCCAGGGTAGGGGAGTGGCACCCTGAGTACAACCATCAAGTGCTTTGGGATGTGAGTACAAATATCTTCAGTTCAGTTCAGTCGCTCATTCGTGTCCGACTGTTTGTGACCCGGTGAATTGCAGCACGCCAGGCCTCCCTGTCCATCACCAATTCCCAGAGTTCACTCAAACTCACATCCATCGAGTTGGTAATGCCATCTAGCCATCTCATTCTCTGTCGTCCCCTTCTCCTCCTGCCCCCAATCCCTCCCAGCATCAGAGTCTTTTCCAATGAGTCAACTCTTCACATGAGGTGGCCAAAGTACTGGAGTTTCAGCTTTAGCATCAGTCCTTCCAAAGAACACCCAAGACTGATCTCCTTTAGAATGGACTGGTTGGATCTCCTTGCAGTCCAAGGGACTCTCAAGAGTCTTCTCCAACACCACAGTTCATAAGCATTAATTCTTCGGTGCTCAGCTTTCTTCACAGTCCAACTCTCATATCCATACATGACTACTGGAAAACCATAGCCTTGACTAGATGGGCCTTTGTTGGCCTTTGTCTCTGCTTTTGAATATGCTATCTAGGTTGGTCATAACTTTCTTTCCAAGGAGTAAGCATCTTTTAATTTCCTGGCTGAAATCACCATCTGCAGTGGTTTTGGAGCCCAGAAAAATAAAGTCTGACACTGTTTTCACTGTTTCCCCATCTATTTCCCTTGAAGAGATGTTAAGTGGTTAGAATTGGGTTGCTCTTTGATTGCCCACCAGAGGGCGAACAAACCCTTGCCCGTTAGACTGTTGCTGGCCAGGGTCTCTGGGCATGGAGGGGTACCTACCTGCATCTTGCTGGTTCTTCTCTTACAGAAGCAAAGGTGAGCAAACTACCAGCTAAACTGTTTGGGGTTTTGTGGATGAAGAGGAAGAAGGGATAAATGCTACTGGGACTTGCACGGCCTCTAACTCATTGACACAAAGTCTGTTTTCATTGGTTTTCTAATTGTGGTAAGATACACATAACATGAACTTTACCGTTTCAACTATTTTAAAATGGCATTCGTACTTTCACAGTGCACTGATTACTACTATCTAACTTCAGACCTTTTCATCACCCCAGAAAGAACCCCATGACTGTTAAGCAGTTGCTCCCTGTACCCCACCCCCACCTTCCAATCTCTAGAAACCACTCATCTGCTTTCTCTATATATAGATTTGACTATTCTGGGTATTTCATGTAAATGGTCTCTGATCTCTGTTGTGGCTCAGATGGTGAAGAATCTGCCTGCAATGCAGGAGACCCTGGTTTGATCCCTGTATCAGAAAGATCCCTTGGAGAAGGGAATGGCAACCCACTCCAGTATTCTTGCCTGGAGAATTCCATGGACAGAGGAGCCTGGAGGGCTATAGTCCATGGGGTCACAAGGAGTTGGACACGACTGACTGAAGAACACTTTCATTTTCATTCTGGGTATTTCATGTAAATGGCCTCATACAATATGGAGCTATTGTGTCTGTTTTTTTACTTAGTGTAATGTTTTCAAGGTCATCTAAGTTGTAGCATGTATGTGTCCTTCCTTTATTTTTATTGGTGACTGATATTCTGGGTGGATATACCACATCTTGCCTATCCATCTGTTTGTTGATGGACTCTTGGGTTGTTTGTTTGTACCTGTTGGCTATTGCAAATAATGCTTCTGTGAACACTGGTATACAAAAATCTGTTTGAGCCTCTGTTTTCAGTTCTTTTAGGTATATACCTAGGAGTGGAATTGCTGGGTCACATGGTAATTCTCTTTCAGTTAGTGGTTTGGGCTGCTCTCGGTCTTTGTTGCTGTGCACAGCTGTTCCTTGCTGCACACAGGCTTTCTCTAGTTGTGGTGAGCAGGGTCTGCTCTCCAGTTGTGGTGGGCGGGCTTCTCACTGTGGTGGCCTCTCTTGTTGCAGAGCACAGGCTCTAGGGTGCCTCGGCTTCAGAAGTTGTGATGCATGTGTGGGCTTAGTTGCCCTGTGGAATTTTAGTTCTCCAACAAGGATCAAACCCACATCCTCAACCTTGGAAGGTGGGTTCTTTACCACCAGGCAAGTCCCCACTTCCATTCTTATCAGAAGGTGACAATTCAACTCAGCATTCTCATATCTGTCCTGAGAGTGCCCAGAAAGCACCCCTCCAGGCTGCTGCAGCCAAGCGTCCCCTGTTCCTATTGTCCTCCATCTCCCTGCACTCCAACAGAAGGCTGTGTGGAGCTATGCAGACCTGGTCTCAAACTCTTCCTCTAGCCCTTCCATGCTGTGTGATCTTGAGCAAGTTATTCAAACTCTCAAAAGCTTTAGCTCCCTCAGTGTAACCCCTCCTGGGTCAGCCCTGAGTGGGCTATGACGGTGGTGCAGAAAATGAGCGTCTGGTGCCAGCAGTGCTCTACATTGTGATCCAGACCCTACGCTCCTTCTGGGAGCCCCTTCTCCAGGCGCTGCCTCTCTGGCCAGCAGGCCTTGCCACTGGCCTCTCTCAGGCTGGCAGACTGTCTGAAAGTGACAGAGGTGGCCCTTTTTTTTTATTTTTCATATTATATTTTTCAAAACGGAGGTCCTAGATGAGAGAACAAACAGCATGAGGGTGGAAACATGGAGCCTTGACAGAGACAATTCTCTATCTTTTCTTTTCTTTTTTTCAATATTTAGTTGTTTGGCCGCACCCGGCCTTAGTTGTAGCATGTGGGATCGTTTAGCTGCTGCATGTGGGATTTTGTTCCCTGACCAGGGATCAAATCTGGGCCCCCTACACTGGGAGCTGGGAGCATCAAGTCTTAGCCACTGAACCACTAGGGAAGTCACCTAGGGATAGACCTTACAAACAGGCATTCTCTAGAAGACCATAGGCAGTGGTAATAGTTTTGGAGACAAGGGCTGTGTTCATGAGTTGGGAGAGAGGAAGGGAGAGACAGAGAGCTTTGGATATTGGAAGTCAGGGGTGGTAAAAGATTTCTTTGTGCTGCTAACTGCTAAGTCGCTTCAGTCGTGTCCGACTCTGTGCGACTCCATGGATTGCGGCCTTCCAGGCTCCTCCGTCCATGGGATTTTTCAGGCAAGAGTACTGGAGTGGGGTGCCATTGCAGCAGCAATTTCAGGACTTACACTTCAAAAGAAGGAAGGCAATAAGTGAGAAAAAGCAAAACAGAAGTGAGTATGTATGTTCAGTGGGAGGAGTGGGCCATGACTGGAGGTGAACAAGGAGAGCAGAGCAGGAGAGGTCCCGGCTCGTCATCCCTTCCCCTCTTGTCAGAAAAGGACCACCAAACAGAGAGATTTAGGTGGTGCCTCTCCAGTGGGGTCCCCAGACCACTAGCAGCAGCATCACCCTCACCGGGGAAGTTGCTAGAAATATCAAGTCTCAGACCCCACACTAGTTCAGTTTAGTTCAGTCCCTCAGTTGTGTCCAACTCTTTGCTACCCCACAGGCTGCAGCACACCAGGCCTCCCTGTCCATCACCAACTCCTGGAACTTACTCAAACTCATGTCCATTGAGTCAGTGATGCCATCCAACTATCTCATCCTCTGTCATCCCCTTCTCCTCCTGCCTTCAGTCTTTCCAGTGTCAAGGTCTTTTTAAAAGAGTCATTTCTTTGCATCATGTGGCCAAAGAATTGAAGTTTCAGCTTCAGCATCAGTCCTTCCAATGAATATTCAGAACTGATTTCCTTTAGGATGTATTTCCTTTAGGATGTGAAGAGAAGCGCAAGGCAAAGGAGAAAAGGAAAGATATACCCATTTGAATGCAGAGTTCCAAAGAATAGCAAGGCTAGATAAGAAAGCCTTCCTCGACAATCAGTGCAAAGAAATAGATGAAAACAATAGAATGGGAAAGAATAGAGACCTCTTCAAGATCAAGAGATACCAAGGAAACATTTCATGCAAAGATGGGAACAATAAAGGACAGAAATGGTATGGACCTAACAGAAGAAGAAGATATTAAGAGGTGTCAAGAATACACAGAAGAGCTATACAGAAAAGATCTTCATGACCCAGATAACCATAATGGTGTGATCACTCACCTAGAGCCAGACCCCACTCCAGGGCCACAGAATCAGAATCTCCTGGGGTGGGCCCAGTGCTGGGTTTTAACAAGGCCTCCAGGTGTTGAGAACTCCAATGTAAGAATCACTGGTGAGGCCTCCGCAGAGAAGAGTTCCCTGATCCTCACTTTCTGAGAGAGACTGGTGAGAGATGAGAAGTGACAGGGCTGGCCTCCCGGTGCCCAGGGGGTTCACCTGGAGATGAGAAAGTGAAACTGCTTCCAGGTGTAGCTCCACCCAGCTCTCCATCTTTGCACAAACAGTGGCTCGCATGGGGTGCCCCAAACCCATCCCCTGAAAAATGTCTCACTGCACCTGGCCTCCTGCCATGAATTTATTGGGCAGATCCCAGTCTTATCCCAGGACTCTTATCCCAGCCTTATCAGTAAAGGCAGCCCAGCTCTGTGGTGGGCGGTGGCTGAGGTCACGCCCGGTAACTGATGAGCCATCCGGGGCCCTACACCTGACCCAGGGCTTAATCATCAATTAGTCTCAACTAGCAGCCTGCAGCACAAGGGGCAGTGCCTGAATGAGGGAGGGTGGACGAAGCTGGAGGAAGAGATTCCCATTATTAACCAGATGTGTGCAGTTCTCACCTCCTGTCTCCAGGATCTTACCTGCCTATGGAGGTGAGTTGCATGCTGTGAGGGACTGGTGAGTGAGGGACGTGCTTATCTTGCTGGCAGGGTGAATCTCTGCTCTAGCATTTTGTGTTGAAGCTTGAGAAAGAGAGTTGCCTTTATTCCCAGTTCTGAGGGTGGAGCAGAAAAGGAAATTGGTGATGCTGACTCTTCCTTGGACACTTTAGAAAGCCTTGTCTTATTCTTAGGATGTAATCCTTCTCATCCATGAAATCCTGTCTAAATGGCTTCACTGCCTTTAAGCTTTACCCACTCATGGGCCTGGGCTCTCTCTCTGTGCCTCCCCATCCCCCTGGCTGGAAAGGTGTGTGCTCTGCCCTTCCACCACCCTCAGGGCCAACCCAGACCTGGTGTCTCAGTTAAAGGAGACTGCTGCATGTCTTAGCAAGTTTGCTGAATTATTTAAACAAGTAATTAAGAATTGGGCTTCCCTGGTGGCTCAGTGGTGGGAAATCCGCCTGCCAGTGCAGGAGACCTGGGTTTGATCCCTGGGTGGGGAAGATCCCCTGAAGAAGGAAATAACAACCCACTCCAGTATTGTTGCCTGGAGAATCCCATGGACAGAGGAGCCAGGGGGGCTACAGTCCTTGGGGTCTTAGAGTTGGACACAACATAGCAATTAAACAATAACAACAATTAAGAATCATGAGGGCGGGAGGGGGGAGGTGGGGGTCGGGATTGGGAGTTCATGTACACTCGTGGCTGATTCATGTCGATGTGTAGCAAAACGAATACAGTATTGTAAAGCAAAACAAACTAAAAAATAAAAATTAATTAAAGAAAAAAAAAAGAATCATGAGGACCTCAAATTGCCAGTTGGGGAAAATGACGAAGAAAGGACCTGGTTGAGGAAAAAGGCTCATGGTCCAACAATTTTAATTTAGGTAAAGCTGAAGCTCCAGTACTTTGGCCACCTCATCGAAGAGTTGACTCATTGGAAAAGACCCTGATGCTGGGAGGGACTGGGGGCAGGAGGAGAAGGGGATGACCGAGGATGAGATGGCTGGACGGCATCACCGACTTGATGGACATAAGTTTGAGTGAACTCCGGGAGTTGGTGATGGACAGGGAGGCCTGGCGTGCTGCGATTCATGGGGTCGCAAAGAGTCGGACACGACTGAGCGACTGAATTGAACTGAAAGAGCCACCGGCATGCAAAGTATATCCCAAGTTTTGCAGTGACATCCTCCTGTCATTCCTCTTTCCAACTTGTCAATTTCTATTCCAAAGGGCAGCACCCTTCCTAATTTCTTAAGTCTATACAAGCATATGCAAAGATAGGTTCTAATTTCCATCCTTTTACACCAAAGCTGTGCATTATACACATTGAATCCACCCCTTCCCCATTAACTTCCCTTGGAATTTTCCACGTCCAGACATCAGCGTCCTTATTATTTTTCACAGTTGTGTCATATTCCACTTTACACATATTACTGTGACTTATGTTACCACCCACTTCTTACAGATTTTGGGTTTGTCCAGTCATTTATCACAAGCAATGCTACAATGCTTCCATTTAGGCATAGATTATTTAGCTTATATTTGAGGGCAACTTGAGGATAAATTCCTGAAAGTGGAACTGCTGGGGCTTAGGTAACTACATCGAGACAGTGGTGGATAGTACCCTCCTTCCTCTGATGGGAAGGAAGGAAGGAAATGGTTGAGAGCCAGACACAGCAGGATTTGAAACTCTTCTCCATGCTTTTTGCCTACCCACTCAGAACCTCAGTGTTTAAAGCCTGTCACATGTGGCCTGCACAGGTGTGTGGATGAAATGGGACCAGCTATGTGAAGTATTTGATTCAGGGCCACAGGCACAGTGAAACCACCAAGTGTCAGGAGGAGCTTCCCAAGGGAAGGCAGCCTGGGTACCCCATTGTATCTGAGAGCTAAGGACCGAGCCTGGTTTTCAAGGCATTGGTTCTAACTGGAAGATCCCATTTCAGCCCTGCCTGTCATCTTGTCCCTACAGCTTCTGATCTGTCCTGTTAGCGGAACACTGGGTCTCGCCTGGGACTTGTGGGGTTGGCTTTTGTGCAGCCTGAAGGAAGGCATTTGGTCTGCCTTCAATCCTCAAAGCTCTGGTCCCTGGCACAGCCCTCAGATAAACACACTATCTGCCTTGTATTAAGTGTTTGCCACTGGCCTTGTATCATTCTGAGTATTCCACATGCAAATTTGCATTCAGTTCTCAGAATTAACTCCTAGGATGGGAAAGATTAAATCCCCACCAGCCAACCTCTTCATCCTGCAGCCTCACCCGAGGCTTGTTGCATGACCGCTGAGTTTTTCCATGCTGTCCCCTCTAGGGGAGAGAGACCCCGTGACGTGTGTATGGTTTCCTGTGGCCTCATGTTTCTTTTACCTGGTGGATGAACCGTCATTTGAAAACGCTATGCAGTGGTCAAGAATCTGCCTGCCAGTGCAGGAGACACGGGTTTGATCCCTGGGTCAGGAAGATCCTCTGGAGTGGGAAATGGCAACCCACTCCCGTATTCTTGCCTGGAGAATCCCATGGACAGAGGAGCCTGGTGGGGTACAGTCTGTGGGGTTGCAAAGAGTTGGACTCTACTGAGCACGCAAGCACAATCGTTGCTCAACAGTGTATATGTGCTTAATGCCACTGGCCAGATCTGTGCATTCAAATTAAAGGGTGAGTTTGATTTTAGAGGATAGGAAGTGCAGTCTGTGTGTCTAGAAGGAAAAACAAAACACACACCTGGTACTAAACATCTCAAAGTGTCCAAGTGACGTTTCACCCTCAGCACCATTGCTGCCAACATTTAGTATCAAAAGTGAGTCTGTGACCAATTGTGAATCCTCTCCCTCAGAGGAGTGTTCTCATGGTCTTCTCAATAGACCCCAAAGATCACATCCACACGTCGGCATCTCTTCTCTCTTTTGCTGCAGGGGATCAGGACGAATTGGGGACTCAGGATCTGTGTGACAAACTCATTCGTTTCCAAGCCCTGGAACCAGGTGGCTCAGGCACTTCATTGACCGAAAACCATGAGTGAAGAGAAGAAAGAGGACTCGTTCAGTGTGCTCCGAATTTATGATGAGCCTGAGAAGAGGAGGGACGTGCCAGAGAGCCCTGATGCTTCCTCCCAGCCGGAGCACCATGCACGGTCTCAGCTGGGCGAGGTGTGCGGTCCCCCGGGGCAGCCCCTGCAGGGCCCAGCTTATCAAGAGATGACCTGTGCGAGTCCCCAGCAGTGGGCCCCCCAGGCCCTGGACGGATCTGAGCTGCCAGCCACTCGGCTTTCCAAGGCAGAATCCGAAGATGCAGCATGCGGTTTCAGGTAAGTCTCCCTTGAACCAGGCTGGCCTGGGGCGGTGAACTTTCTCCGGAGAGGGAGTCTCCACCCATCTCACTTCCCGCCTGTCTCCTCCCTCTCTCCTCCTGTGTCACAGCCCCCCACCGGGAGCGGAGTTTGGTAAGTCCTAGCTGGGACGGTGTGAGCAGGCAGGGTGCAGCTGGCGGCTGGGCTTCAGAGTTGGGGTACCCTGGGGCGTGAGAGCAGCCTTCTCCCTGGATCCTGTGATGCTGTTGCTGCCAGACCCTACCTCTCTGAGCAGGTGGCCGCTGGTCTCTCCCTGTAGGTCAGCCTTGTCCTTCGCCTGGTCCCGCTGAAGAAGTCTTGTCGTTCCTCAGAGCAATTGTACGTGTCTTTTTTTTTTTTTTTCAACCTGGCATCTTTCCCTTCCTATTCCCCTCTCCTGCCCCAACAAGAAGTTAGTAGGAAGAGGGTGAGGCTTGTGGTGTGTCTGTACCCTTATTCTCTCCCCCATAGGTGGGGGGTGCATGGAGTCCCTGCTTCTTTGGACCTGGGCTCCCCTCCTCCTGTCACCAGTGTGTAGGGCCTCCGCTGTCAGGGTCGCATTTAGAGTGACATCCTCAGAGGGACTCTGAGCCAGGCTCTGCTGTCATTGCTGAACTCAGAAGTGTCTAAGATATGGCCTGTTTGTCAGGGAGGCCACCCTGCCTGGTGCAGAAGGATGTCAGTGGTCTGGAGACCCAGTTGAGGACACGGTCCTGCCTGGGGCTCAGAGAGGAGCTGGTGGATGCAGGCTTAGGAACAGGCTGGCCCCCATCGATGAGAGCAGGTCAAGGCTGTGACCCTTTTGTGGCCACCTTAGCCTCCCGTTCCAGATGATGTGGTGGTTAGGCAGAGGGCCCCACATAAGTCCTGGAAGGTTGGCCGACTCCGCCACGGGAAGAAAGTCTATGCAGTGGCTGTCAGCGGCTCAACTCACCACGTGTACACGTGTGGCCACGGCTACATCAGAGTGTGGGATGAGAGTGCCCTGCATGCCTGGGACCAGGCGCCCCAGGCCCAGCTCAACTTCCAGGTGAGGGGTCCTCCAGAAGGCTGGGGGAGCTCGGGGATGACCTCTGTCTTGACACTGAGAGCCCATGCTTCCTAGAGACCATTTGAGAATGTTGGCCCTTCCAACAGGACCGTGACAGCTGTGTCTTCACCTGCAAGCTGTTCCCCGATGAGCAGAGCCTGATCACGGGGGGTCTGTCCCAGAGCCTGACACTCTGGGACTTGGCACCCACCCCCCGTGTCAGGGCACAGCTGGCCTCCACTGGCCCTGTGTGCTATTCCCTGGCTCTCTCTTCCAACGCCCAGATCTGCGTGGCTTGTTTCAAAGGATTTGTTGAAATTTGGGATTTGCAGAACCAAATCTTGATCAGGTATGACCCCAGGGGGTGGGGTGCAACGGTCAGGCTTTTGGGAAGCTTGGGCTGCTTGCCCTACCTCACTTCCTCCTCTGCAGTAAGACGAGGTGAGTCCGTGTGGAGGACGCATATAGGCTGCATATCTAGGGACTTCCGGGGCCCCAGACTTCTGAGGGTTCAACCAATGCACGAACCTCTGAGTTGTTTTCCCACCAGGAAGCATGAAGTCCCCATATACGGATCCCAGTGTGTGGACATCACGGGCAATACATTCTGGACAGGAGGTGAAGACACCAAGCTATATTCCTGGGACCTGAGGACTACCAGAGGCTGCAGCAACAAGACTTACGGCATGAGGTGCCCGCATGGCTACCGCGGGTCTGAGTGTGGTCCCTGGGGCCTGGGAGCTGTGGGTGCCTGCAGAAGTAGGGTGCAATGAATGATGGGCATGGCCTCTTGGAGTGCTGACCCCAAACCTCCTCCCCGACAGATCCTCAGCATCACCCATGACCCCAGTGAGGAGTGGTTGTTAGTAGGCTTGAGAATGAGTGACATCGTAATCGTGCACACACACCGGAAGGAAAAGTTTAAGGCTGTCCTACAGGAATATGTCTACCATCACAATCTCAAGTTTGCCTCCTGTGGTGAGTGAGCAGGCCAGGGACACCTCTGGGTGCCCCGCCGCCTGACAAGCTGTCTGCTCATCTGGGGAGTCTGGGCCTGGCCTCCTTTCAGACTGTTTAGTTCCCTGCTCTTTGGCCCTAGAACTGGCGGGACCAAGGTCTCTGGCCACCTTCCCATTGCCTTCGCCTCTGCTTCCTCCCACCACCAGTTTTTCTCCCCTGCTGGCATGGCTAAGTTTTCTTCTTTCTTCTTCTTCTTCTTATCACTGATTTATTTGGCTGTACCAGGCCTTAGTTGCACCAGGCAAGCTCTAAGTTGCAGCATGTGGGATCTGTCTACTTCCTTGACCTGGGATTGAATCTGGGCCCCCTGCGTTGGGAGTGCAGAGTCTTAGCCACTGGACCACCAGGAAAGTGTCTTCCCTCCCTTCGTTCTCTGCTTGTCCCCTCTACTTCTCTGACTCTGTCTGTAATGGTAGCTTCCTACACGGAACCACAGCCCAAAGACCCCAACCAAAGACAGAAGAGGAACGAAGCCCCGTGCGATTGTCCTGTTGTTCAGTGACTCTCCCTGGGAACCTGGGTCTGGCAGGAGGGAGCAGGCTGAAGAGGGAATGGTTTGGGTCATGTCTCTGAGTTTTATAGATGGGGGAAGCTGAGGCAGAGAAAGAATGGTTCCTTCCCTGGTCTTGTGGGAGCAGAGCTGGGGCTGGAAGGCAGTGTGGTCTCTGACCCCTCCATCTGTCTTCTCTGCCAGGGAGCTATTTTGTGGCCACAATGGATGAGACGATCCGCTGCATAGCTGCACCTTCTCTGCACAGATTGTTTCAGGTACTGGGTGGAGAGGTGTACAAACCCAGGCACTTGGAGCTCACAAACCCCAGAGCCCAGATGGTGGGGCCCCAGAGACAGTGCTGGAGAGTACCTCTGAGACGGCGACCAGGGCCACTGAGTACATCACGGGGGATGAGGACTCAAGGCCCTGGGAACTCCTGGGCTCCACCTTGAGCCCTGAACTTAGCCTGGCCTCCGGACCAAGCCTCAGGTCTACACGGAGCCTTGAAAAGAGCCCTGTATGACGCCTGAAACACCCCGCATGTTGTTCCTCCGTGGCCTCTCTTTCCCTCCAGGTAGAGGAGTCCGCACACATCCTGTGTTGTGACGTATCTTCTGACAACCAGTATGTGGTCACAGGCTCCAAGAATAGTGCCACGGTTTACCAGCTCTTGTATTGAAGGTCCCGCTGGGGAAGACCAAAGAAGGCCAGCGTGCTGGGAGGGTGACCTTGGGGCGCTGGGCCACTCTGACACCTGCCACTCCCCCTCCTTCTCCTCATGTGTTGGTTATCTGTCCATTCCCCTCTTGCCCAGCACATTCCTAGCCTGCCCTCCAGGTTTTTATTATACAGCTTAAGGATTTTTCCTTTGTTATTTTTATACCACTGATTTCTGGATTTTGTAATTAATAAAATAGAAAAGCAAAAACCAAAGTGGCTTGGGTGTGTGGTCAGTCGTTTCAAACAACAAACTCATCATGATGGATTGCTTATACTCCCTTTCAGCAAATTCCTGAGTAGGTAAAACATTTTAGACCATACTTAGTTTTGTTTATAACTCTTTTTGGGGGTGTCAGGGAATTCTTGGACTCTTAAGAAAGCTCAGGAAGCAAAGTATGTCCACGTACAAACTGTCAGTTTGTATCAGGATGCTGGTAGACCAACAAAACTCAACTCTTGACGCAGTTAAAACTCCAGGAGCTGATCTAACCATATCCAAAGTCTCGATTCTGAATCTGGCATCTGGTGCCAGTCAGAAGCTGCCTGTCTGTTTCAGGGCATCTTCTCATGTTGGTGGATGTGATATTTAGTGTGGCCTTCACCAAACTGAAAAAGACCCAGCTCCCTGAATCAAGCCATATAGGCCTGCTTTACTCCAGCCTCTGCTTGGAGTTGGCATGGCTGAGACAGCTGCTGCTGCTAAGTCGCTTCAGTCGTGTCCGACTCTGCGCGACCCCATAGATGGCAGCCCACCAGGCTCCTCCATCCCCGGGATTCTCCAGGCAAGAACACTGGAGTGGGGTGCCATTGCCTTCTCCAGGCTGAGACAGCTGGTAGCCTACTAAAGTTTGTAGGTTAAAATTCACCTGGAAGAGGCACAAAGCCTGGGATCAATTGTACCATCCTTTGCATTGAGATACTGTCCAGTACTGGTTCGTGCGGACAGATGACGAGTGAAGAATGTGCCTCCTTTCTGGGCCAAGGCCTAAGGAGTAGGAGGATGTCCCCTCCAGGCTCTCTGTCTCCTTCTACCAGCTCCAGGCAAGTGATGTGAAGGTCCAAGGGGATTACAAAACAATGAGATGAAAGCATCCTGTGTCCCCAAATCAAACATGGAGAAGAGCTTCCCCCTTTGGAATATTTCAGGGGAGAGAATTAACTTGTATCTGAATTGTTATACATGTTATATATTTGTCACTATAACTCTGGAAATAACAAACTTTTACTTAAAGGGCCAGATAGTAAATATTTTAGGCCTTTTTGCAATTGCCCAGCTCTGTTGTAGCATTCACATATGTGAATGTGACTGTGTGCCAATAAAACTTTGTTTATAAAAACAAGCAGTGGGTCACATTTGGTCTGCTGGCTGTAGTTTGCTGACTCCTGCTATAGCCATTGTGCCTCTCAATAATATATTTATTTAGCTTCCCTGGAAAAATATACAGAGAGTAGGGTCCAACAGTAGTCCTGCCCTGGGCTATAGTAACATTAGACTCCAAGTGTCTATAGGTTTTTTACACAGTATTTTTAAAAGGTAGGGAATTCTAAAGATCAAATTCACAAGGTGGGTAATTTCTAGAGACTAAAGTAGAGAAACTGGATCATAAAAGGATAAAAAGGACAGATTCAACTCTATATGCATTGTTTATTTCTTCAAGGTCAGTTCAGTTCAGCTCAGTTCAGTTGCTCAGTCGTGTCTGACTCTGTGACCCCATGAGTTGCAGCACGCCAGGCCTCCCTGTCCATCACCAACTCACATCCATCGAGTCGGTGATGCCATCCAGCCATCCCATCCTCTGTCGCCCCTTCTTCTCCTGCCTCCAATCCCTCCCAACATCAGAGTTTTTTCCAATGAGTCAACTCTTCGCATGAGGTGGCCAAAGTACTGGAGTTTCAGCTATAGCATCAGTCCTTCCAAAGAACACCCAGGACTGATCTCCTTTAGAATGGACTGGTTGGATCTCCTTGCAGTCCAAGGGACTCTCAGCAGTCTTCTCCAACACCACAGTTCAAAAGCATCAATTCTTCAGCACTCAGCCTTCTTCACAGTCCAACAACTCTCACATCCATACATGACCACAGGAAAAACCATAGCCTTGACTAGACAGACCTTTGTTGGCAAAGTAACGTCTCTGCTTTTGAGTATGCTAGCTAGGTTGGTCATAACTTTCCTTCCAAGGAGTAAGCGTCTTTTAATTTCATGGCTGCAATCACCATCTGCAGTGATTTTGGAGCCCAAAAAAATAAAGTCTGACATAGTTTCCACTATTTCCCCATCTATTTCCCATGAAGTGATGGGACCGGATGCCATGATCTTCGTTTTCTGAATGTTGAGCTTTAAGCCAACTTTTTCACTCTCCTCTTTCACTTTCATCAAGAGGCTTTTTAGTTCCTCTTCACTTTCTGCCAGAAGGGTAATGTTTGTCAAAAAGGAGTTGGGTTCAAGAAAAACCATTAACAAAGTGAAGACATCCTACAGAAGAGGTGAAAACCTTTGCAAAGATATTTCGGTATGGGATTTATATCCAAAATGTGTAAAGAATTCTTAAAACTCAGCAAAAAAAGACAAAAACGATTTAAAAAAGGGCAGAGGATTTGAATAGCTGTTTCTATAAAGAAGGTACACAGATGGCAATAAGCACAGGTATAAACTCAACGTTATCAGAGAAACACAAACCAAAGCCACAGTGCAAAGGAATGTTGCAAGAGCAGGATGGCTAGAATAAAGGGGGCAGACTAACAAATTTGCTGGGGTTATGGTGAAACTGGAACCCCCATAACTTGCTGGTGGGATTGTATTAATAGAAATCATTGCAGCCACTTTGAAAAACAGTTTGGTAGCTTTTTAAAATGCTAGAGTTATATGACTCAGCAACTCAACTAGATGTATACCCAAGAAAACTGAAGGAAAAAAAAAAAAGGCATGTAAGTTGGGAGAGTAAGACTTTGAAAAGATAAAATAAGAGAACTGTACTTTTTCTTCTTTTGTGGAAAGAAGGTAAAGTCCAAGTTAAGAGTAGTCACGATAAGTCAAAGAGTAGTGTAATTTCAAGGCTAGTTACTAAAAGAATACTAAACAAGGATACAGCTTCGAAGTTAATAGAGGAAAACTACTGGAATAATAGAGTATAATAATATAATATTAATGTTTGATTATTTATAATTTATTAACTCAGTACACTGTTTAATTTGATGTTAATCTAAATAAAATTATGTAATAATGACAAACAGAAGATGTGACTAAATACTGAGCCATAAAATTCAGAGTATTTAATTTTTACAGAATATATTATAAGATCATAATGCAATTAAGATAGAAATAAACAATAAAAAGGAAACTAGAAATTTCCTTGTTTTGGAAATTAAGAAATATATGTCTAATTAGTAGAGGCTAAATCACAAAGAAACTGGAAGCTATTGTCAACTGAATCAAAAATTGAAGGATTAAAAAAAAAATCTAAAAAGAATGGAAGACTTAGCTAAGGCTATAGTTCAAGTTTGGCCATTCCTAGGTCATCAATGCCAGGCTTCCCTTGCTTTCCAGGGCCACGTGGGAGACTTGCACTGACAGCCCAGGTCTTTCCAGAAACTGAAAACTGGGTCTGGACGGGAGAAAGGTTTCAGTCTCCGGAGACAGCAGGAAAAGAATGTGGAGACACGGCCTTGATCCGAGTGGAGGAAGGTGGTCGTGTTTTAGTTGCTAAGTGGTGTCTGACTTTTTGCAGTCCCATGGACTGGGGCCGGTTAGGCTCCTCTGTTCATGGGATTCTCCAGGCAAGAATAGTGAAGTGGGTTGCCATTTCTTCTCCAAGGGATCCTCCTCACCCAGGATTGGACCCGAGTCTCCTGCGTTCCAGGCGGATTATTTACCGCTGAGCCATTAGGGGAGCACACAGAGGAAGTTGGGGGAAAGGAAGTCAGAAATGGTTTAGGAAAAAGATTTCTCACAGATGCTGCGAGACGAATTTAATCGCTCAGCAGTGCTGTATCCATTTCCCGGCAGGAAGATGGGACCTCGTGGCTGTGGCTGAATGGGCTCTATGGGGACCTAAGTATTTACTTCTGTTCTCTGGCAGCACGTGGGGATCCCTCTACCTGCTGAGTCCGCGGGACCTCTGTAAACGCCATCCCGAAAAGCAGATTATTTTCTGCGAATGGCAGTAAAATACGATGCCCTCTCTGAGGCTCGAACTCAGGACCTTCAGATTATGAGACTGACGCGCTGCCCACTGCGCTAAGAAGGCTGACAGAAAATCTTTTTTAAAGGGAAAATGCCTGCAGCCGCTTCCTTGGCCTAACCGCCTCGCAAGAGTCGGTGTTTGCCCGCAGAGCTTCGGTGGGTCCCGGGACAGCTGGGGAAGGACGGCTCCTCTCTTCTTCCGGGACTGGAGCCGTCTTGCGGCAGGAGGCAGTCCCGCGCCCCTGTAGCTCAGGGGGTCGAGAGAGCAGGTGGGCTCGTGCAGCCGCGCTCGCCGCGGGTGGAAGGGCGCGCGCGGCCGGTGGGGTTCTGCGGAGCGAGCAGGAGTAGGCGCGGCAGAACACGTGAGGGTCCTCGCGGGCACAGGCTCCGAGCGAAACCGGAGAGCACGCGCCTGGCTTTGGCGGGAGGACGCGCGGCAGGGATGCGCAGAGCAGGCAGGAGGCGGCGCGAGCGGCGGGCAGCGCTGCGGACGTCCGCCCAGACGGCCACTGTCGCCGGAGCGCTCGGGGCCTGAGCTCGGGCTTGTGTTGCTGACAAACGGCGGGTGTCCGGCTGGACGAAGGCTGGAGAGGGCGACGCCCGCTGCAGACGGGCAAGGGGGCCGACTCTGAAGGGTGGGAAGGGACCTGGGGCGAGGGCAGGCGGGCGGGAGAAGGAGAGAGGGGTTTGGAAGAATTTGGGGCGTGAACTCTCCAGGCCCTGAGCTGGCCTTAGGAGTGGGGATGAGTTAGGAGAAGGGAGAGAAGATTCCAGAAGACTCTTGGATGTGAATTCAGTTGGTAAAACGGAGGGAGAAACCATGATTGCCTTGGACTTGCCATCTTACTCGTTTATTCAACCTTGTGGTTCTGCTTTCTCCTTCAAATCATTTTGTGTCCTTATTACATATAGAGCACTGCATTTCGGAGAGCAGAAGAGCCCCAGCGTTCCCTCTGCTGCTATTGCTGCTAAGTCGCTTCAGTCGTGTTCGACTCTGTGGGACCCCATAGATGGCAGCCCACCAGGCTCCCCCGTCCCTGGGATTCTCCAGGCAAGAACACTGGAGTGGGTTGCCATTTCCTTCTCCAGTGCATGAAAGTGAAAAGTCAAGGTGAAGTCGCTCAGTCGTGTCCGACTCTTCGCGACCCCATGGACTGCAGCCTGCCAGGCTCCTCTGTCCATGGGACTTTCCAGGCAAGAGTACTGGAGTGGGGTGCCATTGCCTTTTCCTAGCCTAGTACAAATTCTGCCCTGAGAACAGGAAGAAACCGGCTGCGGTACAGGCAGCTCCTCCAGCGGGCCAGGTTCTCGGAAGCTTTGAGAGCTGTGTGGCCAGAGCTCCCTCCAACCTTCCCTTCCCTTCCCTCCCCTTCCCTCCCTCAACTCCTCCCCCGCCCCGGCCCTGAGAAGCTGCTGAGCAAAGGACACGGTTTGTTCCAGGAATCTCTCTAAACACATTTTTCAAAGTATCCCTGTGCCCAATCCTGAATGGCACCTCACAACATTTGGGGAAATAGTTCTCAGGGCTCTGAAGCTTGTTCTCTCAGCTGGAAGAGTTAGGCCATGCGCCATCCTGCACGCCCACCCGGAACCTTCCAGCCCCGCTCCCAGCCTCTGCTCCTGCCTTTCTTCCACCTACCCACACATCCTAATCCGATGTTGGTCACCCACAAAGCCCGTCTGTCCTGAACTCCTCTTGCTCAGCGGTCCAGAACCAACAGAGAGTGTTTCCTTCTCCTTCACTTTCCTGTATCTTTACAGGAGATGATTCCTTTACTTCTGTGGCAGAGGTTGCTCTGGAATTTTCTAAATCCTCTGCAGCAGATACGCAAGACCTAGTTTTAGCTTATTGATTGACTACCGGAGGGAGTTCTCTATAGAAAGGCCTACGAAGGAGTGGGAGATCTGAGGATTTGGGGTTGAGGTTGGGAGATGTGACCAAGGGCGTGGGGGGAGGGAGGGGAATTAGGAACGGGGTTCTAGAGTGCCCAATGGGATCCTGGATTGGCTACTGAAAATTGAAAACGACATCAATGGACAACTGCATAAATTTGAATAAAGTCTGTAGATGAGTTTATATATCAATATTAATTTCCTGGCTTTGATCATTGCATGACAGGTTAAGGGTTAATATTTGGGGAAGCTGGGTAAAAGGTAGAGGGGAACTTTATGATTTCCAAACTGTTATAAGTCTGAAAAATACTTTAAAAGGAAAAGTTAAAAGTTGAAAACAAGTGAATCACAGTGGAAGCCCTCAGACCTTCCTTTAGAGATTCTGATTCAGTAAATTTTGGGAATGGGCTTGGGGATTGTACTTTTAACAAACTTCCCAGGTATTTCCAGTATTCAGCTGTAAATTCTCCTGGATCAGGTAATCATTAACATCTCTTTGATTCATTAGCTCAAGAAGTATTTGATAGCCCACACACATTAGTGGGTGAAAACAGAAATAAATGAATAAAAACAGGTCAGGTGAGCAATGCAAGGGCCAGAGTGACCTGGACTGTGGGAGTGGGCAGTTTTATAAGTTTCTGTGTCATGAATACATATAACTTCCAAGTTGTTAGTTTTTTTTTTTTTTTAATAAAATGCTCCCTATGAATCAAGACACTTTCTGCTTTAACTGAATCCCCAAATTCTTTTATTCAAATATGTTATTAGTGGTTTCCTGTGCTAGTTACTGTGATCTGTGTCAAGGGGACAAAAGTTAAAAAGACACAGCTCCTGCCCCCAAGGAGTTTATGGTTCACTGAGTAAGACACGTAATTGGAACTAACTCTTATAGAGGCCAGAGTGTGGACAAAACTGAAAGCGGGCTTGGATTTGGCCTGAGCTTGCAGGAGGGCAGGGAGCAGTTGGGCTTCTGGAATGTGGGGGAAGGGAACAATCTAAGAGGCAGTTGGGAGCCAGTTGTGAGTTGAGAAGACTGTTGGGAGAATGAGAAGCCTGCTGGAAAGGGATGGTCCAGGAAAAGTTTCAGATCTTAGAGGACCTGATGAAGGAAGGATACAGTGCTGTGATTTGAAATGGGAGGGCAGGGAGGGGACACTGGCTGGAGAGACAGGTAGGTCATGTGTTGAATGTGCTCAGGTCTTTGAGAGGCACCGGGAGACAGTGTGTCCTCCAG
The DNA here is from genome assembly GCA_006408695.1 of Aepyceros melampus. NCBI lineage: Eukaryota > Metazoa > Chordata > Mammalia > Artiodactyla > Bovidae > Aepyceros > Aepyceros melampus. The sequence goes on along the minus strand of SJXQ01004419.1, from coordinate 29,534 downwards.
GACCCCACGCTGGGGATGGAGACCAGCATGGCCACCCTTCTAGACAGAGTGAAGTTAGGAGGTACAAGGCATGAGTTACCAGGCTCAGGCTAGAGGAGGGGGCTGGGAACTTGGGACTGGTTAGGCTTCAGAAGAAGACAGACATCCATGTAGATACTGGCCTTTGGAAATGTGGGTCTGTTGATTAAAGAAGATGAAGGCCGAAAACAAAAGAAATGAGATTGGTCCTTATAACTGCCAGAGGAGGAGTTATTAAGGGAGAATGTGTAGCTTGAGAATCATGGAGGAGCCACAGAGTCCTGGGCCATCTCATAGGAGTCTGTATGAAAGTGTGGTTAAGAGAGGAGTGCTTGATCCAGTAACCCAATTCAAACCCTTATTGGGTGCATGTAAAACTCTGTCATTGAGTTTTCTCACCTTTAAATCAGGGAATGAATAGAACTGATCTCAATGCATTATTGAAGGATTAAAAGAGCTGTGCTTTGATATGGGTGTAGTATTCAACAGATGCTAGCATTAATTAGGGGAAAGAGATCAAAGGAGTAACTCAAAGAGATAACCAAAGCGGTGCTATCTTACATGGGAAGAACAAGAGTTAAGGAGTAGAATAGAGTCATCATGATACAGAGCACCAGCTAGACACCAGGTGTAGAATGTGTCTTATCACAGGCAATTCTTACCTTACAAGGGAATTTCTGTTATGGTCCCCACTCTGATGGAACAAGCCCAAGGTCACAAGAGCATTGACTTACATTTCTTGTTCTGACCTAGACCTTGCGTCTTAACTGGCCCCTGTGCTGAAGGCTGGCCTCCCATGGATATGGCCAGCTAGAGGAGACCTTCCAAGGCCAAGGCTCTACGAAAATCCTGGTGACCCTGAGATGAATGAGCCTCTAGTCTTGCCCTCAGCAAGCTCCCAGGGTAAGGGTTCCTATAGCCCCTTCTTCCACTGAACCATGTCCAATACATCCCAGAAGGCCTTTTCAAGGCCCAGACTTCCCTCTGGTTCCAATACCTTCTATGGCTCCCTGTGGCCTCCAGCCCAGGATCTGAATCAGCTCTACCAAGCAGTCCTCTGTCTGCTTTCAGGGTCTTGTCTATGTTCTGCGCCACTCCCCCAGTGAGTGAGTGAGTGAAAGTCGCTCAGTCATATCTGACTCTTTGTGACCCCATGGACTATACAGTCCACGGAATTCTCCAGGCCAGAATACTGGTGTGGGTAGCCTTTCCCTTCTCCGGGGGATCTCCCTAACCCAGGGGTCTCCCACATTGCAGGCGGCTTCTTTATCAGGTGAGCCACCAAGAGAAGCCCAAGAATACTGGAGTGGGTAGCCGTTCCTTCTCCAGGGGATCTTCCCAATCCAGGAATCAAACTGGGGTCTCCTGCATTGCAGGCAGATTCTTTACCACCTGAGCTATCAGGGAAGCCCCGAGCCACTCCTCCAACCCAGCTTTATCTCTCACAGCTCCCCAACACTTAATTGGTTCCCTCGTCTTAACAAATCCCCTTCCTGACCTGTTAATACCCTCCATTCATCTTGGCCTTTTTGCCTAAAACCTGCCTCTCCCTCCACCAGCCACTGAAATCTCACCTACCCCTCTCATAAGCCCAGCCTGCAGGAAGCCTTCCCTGGCTACACTTTTGTCCACACTGATGTTTTTCTCTTCTCTGTTTTCCTAGATTTAGAGATGGTCCCACAGCGTCACTCAAGGTGAGAGGTTATATTTGGGTGATATCATGTGTGTGTGTGTGTTGAGTTGTTTATTTGGGTGAAAGTTCCTTGAGCCGATGGTACTTTTGCCATCTCTGGGATACCCACTGTCCTTGCACTAAGAGCTATGGGGAAGTTCCAAAACCCCATCCAACTCCCACCACCATTTATGGCCATCTGATGCCCAGGCTCAGTTCTGGGTGCTGTGGGAAAAAAAGTACTAGCTGGGAGTCAGTGTCTTGAGGTCTGTGCCATTCCACCCAGTGCAAGTCCAGCGATGCTGAGAAAATGGACTTTTCCCTCTTTCTTCAATCTCTGCACTTCTAAACTAGATTTGGCACTGGACTAAGACCACCCTAAGGGCCCTTCTGGTAACTAGGGCCAGCATTCCTCAAATTCTGATACGCACACAAAACCCCTGGGGATCTGGTTAAAATGCAGATTCTGATTCAAGAGATTTGGGATGAGTCCTACGTTTCTGCATTTCTAACAAGTTCCCAGGTGACGTTGATGCTGCTGGTCTGTGAACCACAATTGGGTTACAAAGGCCTAGCTCAGTGCTTCTCAACCCTAGCTGAAAAAAGTGGTCTGAGAGGTTGCTGCTTCTCCTTCTTTATTTTTTCCCCATTAAACAAAAATAAAGATTTGCTGGGAGACCAGAACATGTGATGCTGGGATTGCACCCTGGGACAATCAGAATTTCTAGGGGTGGGATATCGGCAGTCACTGTTCCTAGAAATCTCCCTAGGTGAAGCTGATCTGCAGCCAAGGTAAAAAACCACTGCTCCACCTCGTGGACAAGGAATGTAACAAAGGAGCTGTTTTCTGGTCAAACTGTGGTCTTCTGCTGCCCTCTGCTGGCAGCACAGATTTCTAGCTCAAGCTGATTTCCCCCAGATAAGATAGGAGTATCAGAAGGCTAGAGAAAACAATGCTGCTGTCCAGGGTGACCGGGTTTCCCTGCACCTTCAGGACCCACTCTGCCATGAGTGAGGACGTATAACAACCGTAACAGCCTGCAGGGATCTTGCTCCTTCCTCTGAACGTGCAAAACCACTTCTTGGCATGACATTTTCATACTTTTTTTCCTTTCCTGGGATGAATTCTGTTTCTTAGGGACAAAGGATGGTTTAGGCTTTGCTGAATCCCCTGCATAAGAAACATTTCCCACGCATTGAATTCTCAAGTGTCCAGATTGTGGACGGGCTTGTGAGTGTTCATGGGCAGGGTCAAGGTATGGGGGCTGGGAGAGTCACAGGAATCCCACTGGAGACGGACCTGGTGGGAGAGGAGAGCTGCAGCCAGGAAAGGTGGGTGGCTTCTCTAGGTGGACAGCCACTGTGACCCAGGGGAAATTAGGATGGATGGAGGGAGGAAGAGGAAGCAGCTGGGACACGGGACTAGTGAGAAGGGGTATTGGCTATGTCTGTTCCACCCCGACAGGTGCCTTCCCCTCTCCCCACATCTGTCTACCTGTTTCCTCCTCAAAACTCAGCTAAAACACCTTGTCTGTCATTAGAGCCCCTCTGATCCATTTCCATGGTCCTTGGTCCTTCTTTCTGTCCCCTTCATCCCACTGCCTACCCTCAGATCTTTGTCTCACTATTTCTTTTTCTGCCTCACTCAAGAAATTCCACAGAGGGAAGAACAAGTGTCTTGTTTCCCATCCTCGAAGTACTGTATCCAATGGCTGGTCATATAAAGCCGTCAATAGATGATGCTGGGCTAAGGATGCAGTAAGAGAGAAAAAGGGTCTTGTACACGATGGATATGATTTTATCATCAGTTGGAATCCCGGGGATTCTCCCAGGGGTAATCTAGAGAAAAAAGGAAAATCTCTCCAGGAGGGGTCTGCCCTGAATCCAACCCTCAGCTTTTCTGGGTGGGGATCACAAGAAATCTTAGAGGTAGACCTAAGGTTCGGAGAAGGCAATGGCACCCCACTCTGTACTCTTGCTTGGAAAATCCCATGGACGGAGGAGCCTGGTGGGCTGCAGTCCATAGGGTCGCTAAGAGTCGGACATGACTGAGCGACTTCACTTTGACTTTTCACTTTCATGCACTGGAGAAGGAAATGGCAACTCACTCCAGTATTCTCGCCTAGAGAATCCCAGGGACGGGGGAGCCCGGTGGGCTGCCGTCTATGGGGTCGCAGAGTCGGACACGACTGAAGCGACTTAGCAGCAGCAGACCTAAGGTTTGGGTTACTTAGCAATTAGCCAGCAGATGGCGCTCTGGCTCCCCCTAGATCTTAACTTGGGTGCCCTAGTCCTCTCCCTCCTGACCAGAAATGCTGACTCCAGTGGCAGGATGCCCTCAAGCGGAATTTTAGCAGCTCAGAGCCTCAGGCCACGGCCTCCTGTAGCTGGCTGGCTCCTCTCCAGGCTGAGTGCAGTGGGGAAGGAGGGCCCCGTCCACAGAGCCCACTCTCTGTGGGATGGAGAGGAAGAAGGTTCTGATGATGTCTCCAGATCATGAATGCACCTTGGCCCAGGCCAAGAGCTCAGGTCTATTCCCTACCTCGCCACTGACTTTGTGATCTCAACATGTTCAGTTCTCCTCTGGGCTGTTTCTCCTCCATCAGATGGCAGAGTTCATCCCATCCAGCCTGAAACGGAAGAAGCCACCCTTGTCCAGTTGCAGGCATCTGTTATCCAGTCATGAAAAGGAGCTGGGGCTGTTTTAGAAGAGTCCATTAGGGTCCAGATGTGGGCAGTATAACGCCTTTTCTGTAAGTTGTCAGAACTCACTGGGCAGGTATGACATGCTGGCTACACTAGTGTCCCATACCAGTAAGAAAGATCCAGAGAAAGGATGCTCTGTTGACTCATATAGTGATTGTCCCAGAGTAGGGGTGGATTAGGGAAAGGAATAGCAGGGTAGTGGTGGTAGGTGAGCTTTAGAATAACGTTTATTCATTTAAAAAACTGATCTGGTGTACACAGGGCAAAGGAGTAAATATCCATTAAATCTGGTTGGCTGTTTTCTGAAACACAAATTTTAGATCTGAATACATGTAAAGTAGAAGAAAAAAATGTGCCTCTGAACAATTTCCCCAATTGCCATTTCTTGACTGTCACAGGCCTCTGGATACAAAGGCGCCCTGCTGGGCGGTTTTCAGCGGAACCCGGTGATCAAATTAAAGCTCGACCACCAGGAAGTGAGGACACAGGACGAACCCAGGGGCATGAAAGTGCGGCATCATTCCCAGCCAGGGGAGGAAAGTGACGTTTTCCCCTGCAGGACCGCTAGCCCGCCTCGTCCACAAGCAACCTCTTCCTGTGAAACAAAAACAGAGACAAACTAAGGGAAGCCAGGGGAAGTTTAATGAAGGAAAAATAAGGAAACCTCAGGGATTCGCCACTGCTAATTGATTTCTAGGTATTGGCTGGCTTCTGGCCTCCAAGGAGCACAGAAAAGGTCCTGGCGGATGGAGTGAGCAGGCAAGTTTGGGGGACCCTAAATGCACAAGTGATGGGCCTTGGCGCTGACTTGCTCCGTGAACCAGTAGCTCCCACAGGTGCCACAGGCAGGCGTGGCTTGCAGCGGAAAGGGAGCGGCCAGCCGCAGAGGCACCTGCAGAGATCCACACCTCGGGGAAGGTCGGGACAGGGTCGTCCCTGGGCAGACGCAGCGCCGGCCCGTGGCAGGAGGAGCTGCCCACGCCCCACGCTGCGTGTCCACGTCAGTGTGTCAGCGTCAAGTCCGCCGTCCTGTCAACGTCCTCACGTCCACGTGCTTGTCTCCGCGTCTGCGCCGAGAGCCGCCCTCCGTGGTGCGGGGGTGCGGGAGGCCGGGTCGGGCCCTTCTGGGAGGGCGGCCACTGCGGAGGTGCGAGCCGGGGGAAGGCAGGCCGCGGTCGGCGCGCCCCCACCCCCGCCGTGGGCTGGGGTGCTTCCGCGAGTGCCCACGTGCCTCCGGAACCCTAAGGCTGCCCGGCCTGCAGCTCTGCCCCTCGCCGGCTGCGTCGCCTTGGAAAAGTTGCCTGAACCTTTCTGCGTACTCCAGGCTCCTGCTGGAGTCACATAGTGACTCCTGGCAGGATGACTATGAAGTTCAAATGAGGTAATAAGTGCTGAAGCTTGTTTTCTTTTTCTTTTTCTTTTTTTTTTACAAGTATCTTTAAAAGTTTGGAGCTACACTCTGAGAAGAGTATCTGACCTGAGTATCCTCGGGTGCCTGGCATTGCAGGGTTGGGTGAGGGAGAGTGGTCGTGAATGGCCGTCAGGGGTTGTTGACGCCCCCCACCGCTTCAAACCGGCAAGGCCTTGGGGTCTTTGGGTGCAATGTTTCCTCTGCCAGGGAGACGGTCTCCAGACTCAGCTGCTCAGAGGGGCTGTGATTCAAGAGTGGATGCCTCAAGGATTTGAGGTGACTTGGTTGGGAGTGTTTTAGCCTCTGAAATACTGACACTTGGGGCTGGATTGTTCTCTGTCGTGGTGGGCAGTGGGCTGCCTTGTGCGTTGTGGGATGATTAGCAGCGTTCCTAGCCCTCCCCACGAGATGCTAGTAGCATCCCCTCCAGTTTGTGACAATCAAAAATGTCTCCAGACATTGCCAGATATCCTCAGGGAGGAGAGATGGGGACAAGGTTGCCTCTGGTTGGGAACTACTGCTTTGCAACGTTCTCTGTGGAGTGAGCCCTCAGGACGCGGCTGTTAGGTGCTCTCGCAAGATTACTTTTCTGAACCTTGGTGGTCTCTGCCCACTTCTCCTGTGCACCGTCTGGAGGGCCAATGAAGGCACGGCAAAAATGTTTTCAAAGGTGACGGACACAGACTTTTTAAACCCTAGCCCTTTTATTTGTGAATTACTGGTTCCTAAATCTGGTTGGGTATCCGCATGGGCTGGTACTCGGTTTTTATTGTATTACTTTTTACTCAAATCCAAAGGGTTTTTGTTAGAGCATTATACGTAGTGCTCTAAATCCCTAAGTCCTTTACTATTAAAATAATTCTGTGGGGAATAAGGTCTTGAGATAACCTTGCGTGGTGAATACATTTTCTTTTTAACCACAAACTTCAGAAGTGGTAGTTGCTTATTCAGGGGAAAGACCAGAGGAGAAGGGTTTTGAGGAGAAGGCCCAGCAGGGAAGGGATGTGGAAGCTGCGTTGGAAGCATTTGAGGTCCCCGCTATTTAGGAGGTGATGTAAAAGCGCCATGCACTTGTGGTGCCATCATGCTGGGGCATCCTGGATGCCATGAGGATCTTTGGCCTTTTTTTTTTTTTTTAAATGATGATTCATCCTCCATAGTTGAATCAGGCTTTCTTTTTCTTGCTTAATTCTTTGTATAGCTACTCCAGCACTTCCCCAGGAATTCCAAACCCCAGGATGTGTTGCTGCTCAGGAGTGAGGAATGTTCCTCCAGGCTTTGGAAGTTTTTTGTTTGAATGCTCACGTGTGGCCTGCTTCGTGCAGTCCTTCAGTTGTAGGTCTGCCAAGCCTGCAATTCCATCACTGTGGGACTGTGATGTCTGGTACCAGGCAGCAGAAGCAAGTTTTGGAAATGCTCAGGGTGCAGCAAGGAGTACCTCCAGGTGAGGTAACTGAGTGCCAGTTTTTGCCTTGAGTCGCTTCTGCACTCTGTGGGGTTTGGGGATTGTGACAAAGAACCCAGGCATAAGAATTGGCATCAAGTCAGGCTCTGGGAGGTGCGTGTCGGTAGCGTTGAGTGTGGCTGTTTGAGTCGCTCTTCCCATTGTGTGTACCTGGATGGTCGTCTGCACAGCTGTCCCTGTGAGTTCGATAAAGAGATTGCAGCTGGCGCCTTGTGACATCATGGCTGTGCCACGACAGATGTGATGTACATGGAGGTACATTGGGGAAGATGCGTGCGCCCTGGCAACACTGCTGGGTGCTTTAAAGCATGGAGGTGGTTCTCTGCGGAGCGAATGTGCGTCTCTCATGGCGTCTCTAAAGATGCCCCTGGGGTGTCGAGGGCTACGTGTTATAGGCCAAGTCGAGGTTGCAGATCATCACGGGTGTGTGGGTTCAGAGGCTCTGGTCTCCCACTTGAGAGGGAGCCGTGAAGCCAGGGCTGTCAGTCTTGGCGTTAACTGCAGATGACCCCTCTTCACGCTGGTCAGACTGCACCAAGGGTTGTGGTGAGAATAGTTACAAGAGTGTGGGGTCCTCTGATGCGCTCTACAGAGCCAGTGCTGGAGTGGGCCCAGGCTCCTCAGGGTGGGAGGGGCCCCATCTGAGAATTCTCACTGGGAAGAGTCAGGGAGGATGGCTGAGGAAGGTGATGATGGGCTGGCCTGGGACTGGCCGTGTTTGTGGGCATCGGCTTGGGTCCCCTTTGATGCCATGACACTGTGGCTCTTCTACACGGCTCTGTGGAGGTGAAGGGTTTCAGCAGAGCACAGCTATGTGACCAGACCTTGGAGGAGCGCAGGGCAAGGTGTCGGGGCTTCCTCTGCAGGCCGGGACCCCAGTTCAGGCTGGCCCCCTCCAGTGAAGGGCTAGGAGGGGCTCACGGGCTGTCTCATCGGTGGTGGTGGGGAGAAACAGTTCAGCCGGTGGTCTTTACAGGGGTCAGACAGTTGTTTGAAACCCAAACCTCAGATTGTCATCTGCGTAGACTCTCTTGGGCAAAAGGAAGTTCTTACTAGGTGAGGGGCGGGGGAGAGCACAGGTTGTATTTACTCAATAGGTCTGAGGGGAACCATCGGTGGGAGGAGGCAAGGGGGTTCAGGGGGTCTTCCTGGTGGCGTGGGTGTCTTTGTCTCGGTGTGACCGTGGAACTTGTGGAAATGACAGGCAGCCTGTGGCTCCAGCTGCCTAGAAGAGGAGGCTTTGTTGCATCTGTGGAGGGACCCAGCTGAGCCAGCCAGGAGGGGGTGCCACACTAGAGGCCTCAGGTGACCCCTGGGAGTGGTTGTTGGGGCTTCCAGTCCAGGCCGGGGTCCTTCAGCAGGGAGAGAGCCCCCAGACCCAGATTTCACCCGTTTTGATGGTTGGACAGACCACAGGAACCTCTGGTCATTGCAGGCATCTTCCAGGAAGTTTCTGGCGGACTGCTTACATCTTGAAACTTTTTGAAGAGACACAGCTTGTTGGAGAGTCTCTCTTTTTCTTGGTGTGTTTGTCCTAAAACATGTCTCAAGTTGGCAGTTCCCACCTCCTCTGTGGCAAGAGCTCTTTTAACATCCTGTGCCCAGAACAGGAGTTCATGGCTTTCCTGTTTAGATGGCAAATGTAAAATTTAGAGGATCTTTCTTGTTTTTCTAATTTTTTTCTCCAGGTCTTGGATTTTCTGGCTGTCCATTTTGAATTTCTTGGGGAGCGTCTGCTCTTTCTCCTTCCCAAGTGGCTGGCTGTGCACCAGCGCGGCCTCGTGGCCGACGGCCTTCATTAGGTCCTGCGTGGTTTTGGCTTCATCTGTCAGGGGAGCATCGATTGGCCAGATGCGGGGAACTCTCGCCTCCTTCACTGCTCCCTTTCCTCTTCCAACACTTGCCCGCTGGACACATCATCTCACCTGGGGTTGGGAGGCTGTGTCTCTTTTCAGACCATTTCCTTTCTTCCTGATTTGTTTGTGTTACAGAGCCATGACTTGCTGCTGATGGCCTCTGAAGGCCTGTGTGACTCTCCTCTTGATTTTCCGGTAGAACGTAACCTGTGCGCCTTCATTGTCTCTCTGCGATGACACAGTGATGTCCCCTGTCTCCATTTGGATGGGAAAGAGGCTACCTTTTTTGAACCGTTGTGGGCAGTATTTTGTTCTGGGATCGTTGCATCATGATCGAGTTCATCAGACTTCTGATTTTCTCACCCTGGGGATTCAGTTGCTTCTGGCTTGTGGTGCATTGGATGCTGGGGTTGGGGGCACGAGGTTTGGGGTGGGGTGTGAGTCGCAGGAAATGGCACCAGGAAGTTGGGGTATTTACTTGCCAATTCCAGTCTCTCCTTGATTGAGGGATGCTCCTCAGATGATAACTCTTCCGATTGTGTGGCCTCCCTGCGTTTTTGGGTCTGTTTCTTTCCCCTTTATACTTTTGCCTGGGGCTCTTCAGCTCTTTGCCAGTTAACCCAGCTATGGTTTCAGCTGCTTAGTCTTTGATACAATAACCTGCTTCAGAGGAGTGCCTCCTGACATCGGTGATCTTTCAGGAAAGTGCTTTCAGGAAGCCAAGAGAGGGGAGTCCGGAGCAGCAGCCTCCTTCCTTCAGGACTTAGAGAGGCTCCCTTGGGGTGAGGGGAGGCATCCTCCTCTCGGCTACAACCTGAGCACAGCTAGCACCCCTTCAGTTTCATCTCTCTGTTTGCTGACAGGATCCCCCCTGAGGACCACTGCCCTGACCACACCTGTCCCAAAACCGGGCCTGCTCTATAGGCTTTTGTGATTGAGAGTGTAGTTTTGTGGTCATGAAGCACCCTTCACAACTTCAGTTGGTTTTTAAGATTAACATTCAGGAGGCTTGCTTTTCTTTAACTGTTAAGTTTCATTTGCAATGTCTGCTCTAACAAGTGTTAGCGATTTCTTTTATGGGGAGTTGGTGAGATTCTGGGTCCTGTTGGGGACAGTCAGGGATGAGAACCCATCCCTTTATGACAAGCTAAGGGGTCACAGACTGATGGCTCTCTCCTGCCCTGGGCTGATGATCAGTGAGCTGATTTCTGTCTCCACATTGCAGGGGTATGGGCTGGCTTTTGGAGTGCACACTTTGGGCAGCCACAAAGGGCCCCACGCTCTGCTCTCGTTGCCTCGTAGTTCTTCCTGATTTTCTGAAGTGGGAGACCCTTGTTTTCTTTTAGCACTGATCAGCCCTATAAATCATTTGTCTGGTTAGTCCTAAAGAAGGGCAGTTACAGACACAGTGTGTCCCTGGAATATTACTGAGGGCAGAAAAAGAGTTGTGCACAGAGGCTGGGGTTGAGGAGAGAGAAGAGGGTGAGCATGGAGGGAGAGGAAGGGGATCAATGGGATGAATAGTATGAGAGATTAGCATTTTGTATGGGACTCAAAAAAGACAAGGACACCCCTGCAATCCAAGGGCAGGACAACCCCTGGAAGTATTTGCTGTCTCCTCCGCTAGGAGCCCCATACGGGCGGGTTCAGGTTCTTCATGATATAAACTCCAGTGTGAGTGTAGCTCACAGCCTGTGCTTATTGCTCCAAACAGTAGTTGTCAAGTGATGACAAACTTCATAACTGAGCTGAGTGACAGTGAAATCTCCTGATAAGCAGCCAGGCCCTGATCGGTCAGGGCCCTGATTAAGCGGAAACCAGCTGGTCATTTGGCATTGATCATGGATATTTGTGTTGCTGGTTTCATGTGATGGAGCATGTACCCTTCAGGACATATCCTTGGGATTTGAGCCTGTGGCACCAACCCCTGGATCTCTCTGCACCTTTTAAAGAACTTTCTTCTCTCAGCTTCTGGTGCTCCAGTTGGGACTCTGCGTGTCTCTCCTGGGTTCTTCCCCCCCCCCCCCCACCGCCCTCACTGTGGGCACCGTGGTGCTCCAACTCGGGCATCTTTTGAAGACGTACACTGAGCAGGGCGACAGACGTGCGGTCGCTCCCTCCAGCCACTCTGTCACTTCCTGCCTATTTCCAGGTTAGGTGCCTGCTTCCCGCCTGGCCAGTGTTCCCAGCCTTATCCCTGCAACTGTGCAGCCTCTTTGGTCAATGCAGGTGGTCCATACACGATTAATTCGCTTGCATTGCCTCTCTGGTGTCCACCCAGCCCCACCTGCCTTCCCTCTCCTGGGAGCTGCTCCCTCCAAGGCCACCGCTCCCCTGCTCTCTCCGTGTGTGGGTTGCTGCAGAAAGTTCTCCAGGATGAAGCACCTTAGGAAGGTGATGATGCTCGGAGCCCAGGACAGGGGTCTTGTGTGTGTGTCCTGGGCAGCTGCAGCTTCCTTTGGGAGGGGGCATGGGAGCCTGCAGGGCCTAGGGTGAATTTCAGCACACCTCTTAATCTGTGTCCTTTCTCACCTAACACAGCTTTCAGGCAAATGTGGTCTTCCGCTCTACATTCTTAAAACTCACTGAGATTACCCAAAGAGCTTTTGTTTATGTGGGTTAAAACTATTGGTATTTACTGCATTTGATATCAGAATGGAAACATTTGGAGAACTATTTATTGAGTCATTTGAAAATAGCAATGATGAACACATTGGGTTGACATAAATAACATTTTATCACTATTATGAAAATAGTTTTGACCTCACAGACTCCCTGTTCCACAGTAGAGGGTCAGTTTGTTCCCCACAGTGAAAGGTCTGCCTTTTGTTTGTGTTACTTTACACTCTTTGTCTGGAAATAAACTCTGCAGTGCATTCTGTTTTAGCAAAGTTTGCTCAGGTTGGATGGGCTTGCCTCCTTGGTTTACTGATTAACACCATTGCCTACAACATAGAAGGTTATTTTTTTGGCAGCAGAGATGCTGTGTCCACCAGAAAACTTTTTGGTGCTTTATGTTGAATTTATTTGTTGTATCCTAGAACAGACCATTTTATCACACAAAACATACAAACTCCTTATTTGGTGAGTGATTTTTAGTATCTTATTAGGTTGTGCGGCCATCTGCCTCATTCCAGAACAGTTTCACAATGAAACCCTGTACCAGTTAGCACTCACTCCCCAGTACCCTTCCTTGTCCCCAGCCACTGCCCCAGTCCCTGACAACCATTAGTCTACTTTTGGTATCAGGGGATTTGTCTGTTCTGGACATTTCATATGAATGAAACTATATGGTATGTGGCCTTTTGTGTGTGACTTCTTTGTGTAATGTTTTTGAGGTTAATCCTTGTTGTAGCCTGTATTAGTACTTCATTCCATTTTATGAGTGATTAATATTCCAGTGTATGGATATATACCACATTTTATTTATCCATTCATCGGTTGATGGCATTTTGGTTTGTTTCCACTTTTTGGCTATTATGAACAACACTGCTGTGGACCTTTGTGTGCAAATATTTGTGCGGACTATGCCTTCAATATTCAGTATGCCAGTATTTTAGTCGCTTGATGTGGATCACTGACTCATTGGAAAAGTCCCTGATGCTGGGAAGGATTGAAGGCAGAAGGAGAAGAGGGTTGTCAGAGGATGAGATGGTTGGATGGCATCACTGATGCAATGGACATGAACTTGGGCAAACTTCGGGAGATGGTGAGGGACTTGGAGGCCTGTGTGCTGCAGTCCTGAGGTCACAGAGTTGGACACAACTGGGCGACTGAACAAAAACGAACAGCATGCCTTCGACACTCTTGGGTCTGTCTACTTTTAAATGTTATTGAAATGGGTGACCAGGGATTGTTTCTCAGGCACCCACAATCATATGTTAATCAAGTGTCTATATCTCTTCTGATGACTCTTTGTAGATTTTGTCTTTTCAGTAATAAACATAGTAAAAGAAGGAAACTGTCAGGATATCATTTACATGTACTGTGTTCTTTGACATTTATTTCTCAGAGCAGCCCTGGAAAATCACAAAGATTTATTTTTGCATCTTATTAAAAGAGAGGTGCCAGAACGAATTAGGTTCATTTAATATATTACTGTTTTAAGGTTTGCATAAGACTTGTCAGATCAGAGAGTGTTTTTGGCCTTCTTGTGGTTATGCTTATATAAATGAAATGTTAATGTAAGCGTCTTAGAAATTATATGGTTTATGGAAGCTCCTGGCGACTTGTCAGTGCCTCACTGCCCATATATTTTTACCCTTAGGAGTGCGGTGCATCTAAAGTCTCATGAGATTGTTCTGTACTGTAGTCTGAGAGAGAAGTGTACTCTCCTCCATTCTGATTTTATTGGTTAGAGTAATACGTTAACTGCAGCCATGAAACCTCTGTCATCTTAGAGACGTTTTTGTTTAGTCTGGTGTTGGCCTGAAGGCTCTGCTCTAAGCTACAGAGTGCTTGAGTCTTCAGTAAAGACGATGGTCTTAGAGCCTCGTAATAGAAGACTGTACCAGGTGCTTCAAACTGTCCATACTTTATACGAAGAATAGACTCTTGGGCTTCTGAGTTGACTTCAGTTAGGCAGCTCTCAGACTATCCCTGTGGATTGAGTTGGGATTTCCAGGACTTTTTTGGTCCAGAAGCAGGTAAAAATGAGTTACAGAGCACTGCATGGAAGGATGTGGAAATTTCATTGTGTGTGGGTTTTTTTTTTTTTTTTTAATTTTTGGTAATGTTTTATAACACTGTGCTTACTGGCTCTATGAGGAAGCCTTTTTTCTTCTTCAGCTCCCTGTCATCCACAACAATTCAGTAGATTTTGCTTTTGTACATGGGACTAAGACACTTAAAAAAGATACTCAGTTTTTCACAGTGGCATTTCCCTAATGGCTGATGATGGCAGTCCTCTGCAGTGTGTTTATTTGCATTTGTAAATACTCTTCAGTGAAATGTCAGAGGGTAAGAATTTGAAGGATGCTTGCACACTGTCCGCTCCAAGCTTCCCATTCTGCAGATGGGGAACTTGAGAGCAAAACCAGGGCTGTCGAGCCGGGTTCTCTTGGTTGACCGTGATCTCTGAGTGGACACAAAGGACTGGCATAAGGAGGACTGAGCGCCCTGAGCCAGACTTCCGGGCAGTTTCTGGGACCCTCATGGGCCTGGTGTATGAGGTCAGCTGCTGGGCTGCAGCAGACAGAACCGTCCCCTTGGCGTGTCTCTCAGGCTCAGAAGACTCCCACCCCTGAGGGAGGAGGTGGTACACCACGGTGGGTATGGCTTCTCTAAAAGGTGAGACTTGCCAAATTTGGAGCCAGCTGGGTCCCCGTGAGTCCTGGGGCAGCCCCAGTCACACAGCATGAAGAAGAGGAAGCCCCCTGTGTGCCAGCCACAGCAGACATCATCCCCGCAGCTGCCAGTTAGACTCCATGCTGGGGACCATGCAAAGCGTGTGAAGCCAGGATGATGTGGATCCTCACAGAAACACTTGGAGGAGACATGTCCTTACCCCTATCTCATAATGTGCCAGGAGCACAAATATGGAATAGGTGGGTCTGTGTTTTTGCCTGTGTTTCCCTTCATGTTGCTGCTGTGTATTCACGTCCAGTTATTACAAACTTGGGTGCTTAAAACAACACAGATTTATTACCTCACAGATCTGGAGGTCAGAAGTGCAAGTTGTGTTAAAATCGAGGTATCGGCAGGCCTGTGGGGCGGCTCTAAGGAAGAATATTCTCCAGCTTTTCCTAGTTTCTAGATGCTTCTCACTTATGCATCACTTTCATTCTGGGTTTGGCCTCCATCTTTCATCTCCAAGGACCTTTGTGATGACTGCAGGTCCACCTGGATCATCTGAGATAACCTCCCCAAAGTCAGCTGGTTAGCAACCTTAATTCCTTCTACAAGTAATCCCCCTTTGCCACATAATATATTCACTATACATCTGGGGATTAAGACTCAGACATCTTTGGGGCCACTCTTCTGTGGAGCTAGGGACACCAGGTGAGGAGGAGGCTGTGAGGACTGGTGCCCCCAGGTATGTGGATGCAGCAGGTGTGGGCGGGGCAGTAGAGTGAGAGCACTGCCCTGGAGGACTTGCCTTCGCTGGGGAAGCACCTAAATGCACATCAGGGCATGCGGTCATGTGCTGTGGAGAAAAATGTTCCCGGGGAAGGGGTTATGGGGTGTATGGGGTGCGGGGTGTGGATGAGTGGGTTGCAGCTTCATCAGGGTGGGCCTCATTGAGGAGGTGACAGTTGAGCCATCTTCTCAAGGCGGCTCCTCAATAAGACCAGAAGGAAAAGAGAAACTTCAAAGCAGCCTGGGGAGAGACTGCTGACTAAGCCTTCAGGGCTGCAGGGCCCTGCACGAGCTGGTCCTGTCTGGTCCTTGAGCTTTATCCTCTGAGCTTCTCCCTTCTCAGCTTCAGCTCCCAGTTCAGTTCAGTTCAGTTCAGTCGCTCAGTCATGTCCGACTCTTTGCGACCCCATGAATCGCAGCACGCCAGGCCTGCCTGTCCATCACCAACTCCCGGAGTTCACTCAGAGTCACATCCATCGAGTCAGTGATGCCATCCAGCCATCTCATCCTCGGTCGTCCCCTTCTCCTCCTGCCCCCAATCCCTCCCAGTATCAGAGTCTTTTCCAATGAGTCAACTCTTCGCATGAGGTAGCCAAAGTACTGGAGTTTCAGCATCAGCATCATTCCTTCCAAAGTAATCCCAGGGTTGATCTCCTTCAGAATGGACTGGTTGGATCTCCTTGCAGTCCAAGAGACTCTCAAGAGTCTTCTCCAACACCACAGTTCAAAAGCATCAATTCTTTGGTGCTCTGCCTTCTTCACAGTCCAACTCTCCCATCCATATATGACTACTGGAAAAACCATAGCCTTGACTAGACGGACCTTAGTCAACAAAGTAATGTCTCTGCTTTTGAATATACTATCTAGGTTAGTCATAACTTTTCTTCCAAAGAGTAAGCGTCTTTTAATTTCATGGCTGCAGTCACCATCTGCACTGATTTTGGAGCCCAAAAAAATAAAGTCTGACACTGTTTCTACTGTTTCCCCATCTATTTCCCATGAAGTGATGGGACCAGATGCCATGATCTTCGTTTTCTGAATGTTGAGCTTTAAGTGGTTAGTCATAACTTTTCTTCCAAAGAGTAAGCGTCTTTTAATTTCATGGCTGCAGTCACCATCTGCACTGATTTTGGAGCCCAAAAAAATAAAGTCTGACACTGTTTCTACTGTTTCCCCATCTATTTCCCATGAAGTGATGGGACCAGATGCCATGATCTTTGTTTTCTGAATGTTGAGCTTTAAGCCAACTTTTTCACTCAGCTCCCAAAGGACTAACATTCACCACCAACCCTACTCTCCACCCCACTGATCCTAGCTTCATCTGGCTCTGGTGCCTGCCAGGCATTCTCGCCAAGGAATTCCTCCACCCATAGGGGCCTCTTCCCTGCTTTTTTCTGACCCACCACTTACTAAGCTGAATTGCTAGTTTCCTCGTCGTGGGCCTGGGAGCCTTTAAGCTCTCAGGAGCCAGGAACTGGTCTGCTCGCTCCTGTGTCCCCAGCACCTAGCGTTTGTTTATCTTGCAGATATTCATCAAAAGCAAACACCGTGAACCTGCTGTCTGTTTTCTGTTGGTGTCCTGATGGACACCTGGTATCAGGCAGTACGTCCCACATCCTGGTTCAGTTGGTTCAATCACTCAGTCACGTGCGACTTTTTGCAACCCATGGACTGCAGCACTCCAGGCCTCCCTGTCCTTCACCATCTCCCAGACTTTGTCCATTGAGTTGGTAATGCCATCCAACCATATCATCCTCTGTCGTCCCTTTCTCCTCCTGCCTTCAATCTTTCCCAGCATCAGGGTCTTTTCCAATGAGTCAGTTCTTCTCATGATGTGGCCAAAGTATTGGAGTTTCAGCTTCAGCATCAGTCCTTCCAATGAGTATTGACCGATTTCCTTTAGGATTGACTGGTTGGATCTCCTTGCAGTCCCAGGGACTCTCAAGAGTCTTCTCCAACACCACGGTTCAAAAGCATCAATTCTTCGGTGCTCAGCCTTCTTCACAGTCCAACTCTCACATCCATACATGACCATAGGAAAAACCATAGCCTTGACTAGATGGACTTTAGTCGGCGAAGTAATGTCTCTGCTTTTCAATATACTATCTAGGTTGGTCATAATTTTTCTTCCAAGGAGTAAGAGTCTTTTAATTTCATGGCTGCAGTCACCATCTGCAGTGATTTTGGAGCCCAAAAAAATAAAGTCGACACTGTTTCTACTGTTTCCCCATCTATTTCCCATGAAGTGATGGGACCAGATGCCATGATCTTC
>SJXQ01004418.1:0-15082 GCA_006408695.1 Aepyceros melampus | reverse complement strand
TACTGAGCGGCTGAACTGAACTGAACTGAAGGCTAGTTAGGTGGACACAGTGTGTGCAGAGAGAGGTTGAAAGCTAAAAGATATGAGGTTTCTTTTGGAAGTGATCAAAATGTTCTAAAATTCACTGTGGTGATGGTTGCATATATCTGTGAATACTCTGAATATACTAAAAAAACAATGAATTGTCTTAAAAAAAACCAAACAGTGGTTTGGTTGCCAATGTTCCATATACAACATGCTGCCTAACTGGAGATATGATGACCTACTGAGTAGAACAAAAACTGATAACAAATGCTTTTCTGTTAAATGATTGACCTCACTGTGTTAATGATTGATACCACGGATTGAGTACTTCCTGTGTGCAGGGCTCTATGTTGTTCCTGCACAGGGATTTTCCCTTGAAATTCTCCCCACAGCCCTGAGAATTAACTACTATTATCATCACCATTTTACAGAAAAGAGAACTGAGGCGTTGGAAACATACCCAAGGTCAACTGGCTGGTGACCAGTGGTGAATCTCAGATCTGAATCCAGGAAGTCAGTCTGGGAACAGTCTGCACACAATCTCAATCTCTTTATCAATCAATCTCTCTCTCATTCCCAAAAGATACTTTGGCTAAGTCTTAACTGTCCTTGTGCACACACAGGTGGTAGAAGAGCCTTGTTGAGAACAATGAGAGGTGAGGGTTATCCCTTGCCACTCAGAACTCATCTTCCCCAAGTTCCTTTGCTTGTTGATTACAGGTTGCCAATGTTTGATGATTTTTCTCTTTCTATCAGTAGACAGATTGTCTTATTCTGATAATCAGCCTCAACCTCATCTTTCTGAATTTTCCAAAATGTAAAATATTTTGGAAAAATCATCCAGCTCTTTTTAATTGGAAAAACAGTCAAACAAAGCTGCCTATTTTCAGAAATGCCTTGAATGAGTAAAAGACTAGTCAAATTCCACGTGGGATGCTTCCATGAGTCATATATAAGAAAAAACTTTCTCATGTGTGATCATAAGATACCAACATCTGTAACAAAATTAACAACTCTGATTTGATTATTTAAAATCACAGCTAAATTGAATCATGCAAAAAAAAAAATCACAGCTAAAACATAACAGTCACCATGCTCTGAGTACTATTTTAAGTGTTTTATATTTACTTATTTAATATTCATATATCCCATAAGGTACTTTTAAATAGTCCTATTTTTTAAATGATGAAAGTGAAGAATTAAGGTTTTCATAGCCAGTTAATGGCAGAGGTTGGGTGTGAAACCAGGAGTTAATATTCTGAACAGCTATACCTTCCTAACTGCTCTTTGCAAATAATAAAAGAAAAAGCTATAGCCTCTGCAACCAGAGATTGCTGAGCAAAGAGTAATGCAACACATTTAAATCAAGTAAATGTCAGGAGTTTTGTCAGTAAGTGATGCTTGTTGCAACTTCGGTGAACTTGAACAGGTTGTTTAAACATACAAAATAAGCCACACAGGCTACTCAATGTTAAGACATCCACTGAGTTACCAGGGAAAACATGGTCTATACTGCCAAGAAGTCATTTCTCTTTTACGAGCAAATTCTACTGCTCATGTCTGCATGGAATGGAATTATTCAGAAAAAAGTGAATATTATAGCCAACTAGTTTATTTGTATTTCCTGCTAATAATTTCAAACAACTTCAGGTTCATTAGATATTTTTATATACTCAGCCAATAATTATTTTTCAATGGAGAATATTACAAAGCTAAGTAAATTAAAAAGTACATAATAACAAATCATGATCAAGTTGGCTTTATCCCAGGAATTCAAAAAGGTTCAACATTAGGATAGCTATTAATGGAATTCTCTATATTTTTATATTAAAGGTTAAAGAAAATAACATTGTCATCTCAACAGATGCTAAAATATATTTTACAAAATTTCAAAGACTTCTCAGATTAAAAGAAAAACATAACTATTGATACTAATAAATCAAGATAGAAACTGCTTTATATTAGTCAAGGATATCTACCAAAACTTGTTAGAAATCATGCTAAAGTGAAGTCGCTCAGTCGTGTCCAATTCTTTGCGACCCCATGGACTGTAGCCTACCAGGCTCTTCCCTCCATGGGATTCTCCAGGCAAGAGTACTAGAGTGGGTTGCCATTTCCTTCTCCAGGGGATCTTCCTGACCCAGGGATCGAACCCGGGTCTCCTGCATTCCAGGCAGACGCTTTAACCTCTGAGCCACCAGGGAGCAGGCAAAGATGCCCATATTCAACAATGTACCAGAAGTCTTCATCAATACATAAGATGAGAAGACAAAAAGGAGCTTAAATATGGAAAAAGATTGTATCAAACTGTTATTATTGGTAAGAAATAATTTCCTATCTTCAAATACAATCCTATGAATTTACAATTTATTAAAATTAGTACAAAAAAGCAATAAGGTTACTGGCTATAAGAACAACATACAGATCAATAGATTTCCTATATGCCACCAATAACCAAATTGAAACATAATGGAAAAATAGATTTCATCTAAATAAGGAAAACAACTAAGAAACAAACAAAACAATCTATAAAGTATTGAGGAATAAAAGTAATGAGAAATGTGCTATTAAATCTATATAAGAGTTTTGCAAAAATGAAAATCTGCTAATTGTGTTTATTACTTTGATGGATAATTATCATTGAATGGGAACATGTCAGCCACTAAAACCCATAAGAGAGAGATGGTGAATTACTCACTTTGGCTAATCAGATCTAATTTACCAAGTAATTGATATTTTGCCAATCTGACCAGCTTCAGAGCCAAAAGCAGAATCCATTTCTTAGGCATTTATCCTCATCCTCTGGAGTGTTTATCAGCCCCTTAGAGAGTGGCAGGTCCCAGTGATGCCTTCCTGGCCAATATGCTGTCATATTCCATGCATGCCAAGTTGTTTCAGTCGTGTCCGACTCTTTGTGACCGTATGGACTTAGCCCGCCAGGCTCCTCGTCCACAGGATTCTCAAGGTAAGAATACTGGAGTTCATTGCCTTGCCTTCCTCCAGGATCATACCCCATGTACCCCAAAGAGGAGGGTATGTTCACAGGTTGCTGTGTGAGGGAGTGTTGTGAATTACCTTACTGTTTCAAGGAATATAAACAACTTCATTTATCAAGCAAGAGTCTCCCTGGATTTCTTATACATTCAGACCATTCTGCTGTCAACTCTTTGCAGTACTGAACCTTCATGTGCACAGCTCCAAAATGTTATGATTATAATGACTGCAGATAGAAAGGCATGAAACTGCATACATTTTAAAGCAATGTGTTTGGTAATCCACATGAAGAATACATGCCTGTCAAATAAAAAGGGATTCTAGATAAGAATTTGTGCTGGAAACAGTATGGAGGGGAAAAAAACCTCCTACGATGTTGGGGGGAATGTAAACTGGTATAGCCACTATGGAGAAAAGTATGGTGTTTCCTCAAAAAACAAAAAATAGAACTACCATATGATCCTGCAATCCCACTACTGGGCATATATCCAGACAAAACTAAAACTCAGAAAGATACATGTACCCCAATGTTCACAGCAGCACTATTCACAAGAGCCAAGACGTGGAAACAATCTAAGTGTCCATCAACAGAGGAATGGATAAAGAAGATGCAGTATGTATATATAATGGAATATTACTCAGCATAAAAAAGAACACTTAATGCCATTTGCAGCAACGTGGATGGACCTAGAGATTATTTACTAAGTGAAGTAAGCCAGATAAAGAAAGACAAATATCATCTGATATCACTTACATGTGGAATCTAAAATATATATATATATACAAACGAATTTATTTACAAGACAGAAATAGACTCACAGACATAAAAAACAAACTTATGGTTACCAAAAGGGATAGTGGGGAAGGGGGCAGATAAATTAGGAGATTGGGGTTAACATATACAAGCTACTGTATATAAAATATAAATACTATATATAAAATGGGCTTCCCAGGTGGTGCTAGTGGTAAAGAACCTGCCTGCCAATCCAGGAGACATAAGAGATGCACATTCCATCCCTGGGTCAGGAAGATCCCCTGAAGAAGGAAATGGCAACCCACTGCAGTATTCTTGCCTGTAGAATCCCAAGGACAGAGGGGCCTGGTGAGCTATAGTCCATAGCGGACACAGCTGAAGCAACTTAACATATAGATGAAATAGGTAAACAACAATGACCTACTGTAGAGCACAGAGAACTATACTCAAAATCTGGTAATAACCTATAATGGAAAAGAATCTGAAAAAGAATGAATATATATATATACATATGCATGCATGCTCAGTTGCTCAGTCATGTCCCACTATTTGTGACCCCATGGACTATAGCCCACCAGCCTCCTCTGTCCACGGGATTTTTCAGGCAAGAATACTGGAGTGGGTAGCCATGCCCTCCTCCAGGGGAGCTTCCCGATCGAACCACCATTTCCTGTGTCTCCTGCATTGCAGACAGATTCTTTACCACTGAGCCACCTGGGAAGCTCATATCTGAATCAGTTTGCTGTACACTTGAAACTAACAAAAAACTATAAATTAACTATGCTTCTTTTTTTTTAATACAGGGAAAAAAAGAATTTGGAAGATAATTATAGGCCTAGAGGGTAACCTGAAAGAAGACCCTGCATCAAGAATGGTTAAAGGGTTCCAAGAACTACAGCCAGTAATAAAGAATACTGTGACTGGAGATAGGAATGCAGTTATAAGCATAAATAATTACACGGTTCTGGATATCAGTTCCCAATAATTTAAAACAGGAAACAAATCTGGGATTTGCTCTCTTCAAGAAAAGATTCCATAGGGTCAGTCCTGAGGAGAGGTCTGTTGGGAATAACTAGAGCAGAGCACATATACTGGTGTGTGTATGTCTTCAGTCGTGTCTGACTCACTGTGACTGGACTATGGCCCGCCAGGCTCCTCTGTCCATGGAATTTCCCAGGCAAGAATACTGGAGTGAGTTGCCATTTCCTTCTCCAGGGGATCTTCCCAACCCAGGGATCGAACCCACGTCTCTTGCATTTCCTGCGTTGCAGGTGAACTCTTCACCAGTGAGCCACCTGGGAAGCCCTATGATGTTGTTGAGGGGCTAGAAAAGTGAGTCTTTCAGCAGAAATGAATTTCCTGGAAACACTAATCCCTTAATATACTGCAAGATGGAACACACTGTAAAAATCTCTGGGCCACAGGATTCTTCACCCCCACTGAAAGAACAAATGAAGAAAAGTTAATTTCATTTAATAGAATAAATCCTTATAGTAACATGATTTTAGTGGCATGATATTTTCTATATATTTAACCCATCTCCTTGATTTTCAAAGTGATGCATGTTCACTGTAGAAAGAGTTAACATTTTTTTGCTGTTAAAAACAGAAGTATGATTTTTACAGATGTTTTTCCATTTACAGAATTGCATCTTGAGATGTTCATAATTTGAGGTAGACACACCCATTACCCCAGGTAATAGACATTCTTAAGGAATGCTAGATATTCTTAGAGGAATCTGAGAGGGCCTCATTTCTGGAATGAGCCAACATTTTGAACATTATGGGCTTGACATATTAGCTTATGCAAAAAATGTTAAGCTCTCTGGGTCACCATTTCCTGATCTACAAATGTAGATCACTATCCACGATTATTGTGAGTTTAAAAGAATACAGCTGCTTTGCAAAAATGGTTTGTCAGTTCCTCAAAAACGTGAACAAAGAGTTACCATTTGACCCAAAAACTCCACTCCTAGATATACACTGAAGATGGTTGTGGTGGCTGTTGAGTTGCTCAGTTGTGTCCAACTCTTGCAACCCCATGGACTTCTAGCTCGCCAGGCTCCTCTGTCCATGGGATTCTCTAGGCAAGAATACTTGAGTGGGCTGCCATTCCCTTCTCCAGGGGATCTTTCTCACCCAGGAATTGAACCCACGTCTCCCGCATTGAGGCAGATTATTTACCGACTGAGCTATGAGGGAATCCCATATACCCAAGAGAAGTGAAAGCAAATGTCTACACAAAAACGTATACACTAATGTTCATAGAAGCATTGTTCTTAACGGCCAAAAAAAGTGGAAACCACCCAATTGTCTGTCAAATGATGAGTCAATCAACAAAATATGGTATATCCATACAACAGAAGAGTATTCAACATGGAAAGGAAATGAAGTACTGGCATGTGCTACAACACAGATGAATCTTGAAAACATTAGGCTAAATGAAAGAAGTCAACCTCAAAACACCACGTATTGCATGATTCCATGCATATGCAATGTCCAGAAAAGGCAAATCCATACAGACAGAAAGTAGGTTAGTGGTTTCCTAGGACTGGGAAGGACAAGGAGGAATGAGGAGTGACTGCCAAAAGACACAGCGGTTCTTCTTGGGGCAACACAAATGTTTCAGAATTAGATAGTTATGACAGTTTACACAACTCCAGGAATATACTAAAAATCCCTGATTTGTATACTTTAAAAATGTGAATTTTGGTTATGTTAATTTCTCAATAAAGCTGTAATTAAAAAATAAATCTGTAATCTGTTGTTTAATCTGTAATCCTATTGTCAATAGCTGTATGTAGGGTAATAAGATATATTCATCTGCTGCACTGAAATTTGTGTTGGTTTGTCTCACCAGAGTTTTAAATAACTAAGAACTTTTATAACTGTTTTTTGGAACTTCTCATGCATGGATATTAGGCAAAAGATTGCATGGAAAGGGGCATCCTGTGCTTCTAGGAGTTTGTGAATAGATTAAAATATCAAAAGCCTGGGAAAATACACTCACTTGAAAGCTTGCCTCTGAGAAGTATTTCAGCAAGCTCTTCTTGTTTTCTAAAAAAACAGGGAGCTTTTCTGGGTGAAGGAAAGAAGGTATTTAGTTACTATCTGCTGAAATGCTGAGTCTGAACAAAATTATCTAATGAGGAACCTGATAGGCTGGTTTGGAGGGGAAAGGTTGATACATGAGAGTGACAAAATCCAGACCAGCCCGGTCATGTGGTGATGTCTCATTAAGAGACTTGAAGAAAAAAAAGAGAGAGAGAGAGAGAGAGACTTGCAGAAGAAAATTTACCTCATTGCAAAAACTTTTGCCCTCACTTCCCAAGTCCCCCTTGATATGTGTGAATTGTTAGCTTATCTCTAGCTTATGAGAACCAAGTACATCAGCCTGAAACTCAGTGATGAGACACTCAAAATGCTCCCATGAAAATCTGTTTTAAAAAGTAAGCAGCTGATGTTGAGAAGAAAAAATAATTATAAGACTAATTGGGCATGCTTTTAATTATCAGCCTTATTTTGGAGAAGTAGAGGGGTTGATAAAGAGAATCAGAAGGAGGCTGGAGACAAATAGAATAAGAGAAAACACAAATTATACTAACTTTCTGTGTTCAGAGGGCTCTATAGCCCTGGATGGGGATCTGATACTTTAAAAATACACTACAATGATAATAAGGAGGTTTAAAAAATCCATTCATGTTTGAGAAAAATCTAGATCACACCTCTACAAAGATGGAGTCTCTTAGCAGTCAATTACTGTAAGTCTTTACAAGAATGTGGAGAAACTAGAATCCCCATACGCTGATGCATTGTAAAATAGTTCAGTTGCTTTATAAAACATCTGGACAGTTCCTCAAAACCTTAAAGAATTACCATGTGACCCAGCACTCCTAGGTATATACCCAAAAGAATTGATAACATATGGCCAAAGACTCACAGATGAATATTCATAACAGCCTTATTCAATAGTCCAAAAAGTGGAAACAACTGGAATGTCCACCAACTGATGAATGGATAAACAAAAGGAGGTAATCCAAACAATGAAATATTATCTGGTAATAAAGAGAAATGAAGAACCGATACGTGCTATAACATTACTGAATCTCAAAAACATTATGCTAAATTAAGGCAGACACAAGAGATCACATATTTCATGATACCATTTATATGAAATACCCATAATGGGTAAACTCATAGAGACTGAAAGTAGAATGGTGGTTGCCAAGGGCTGGGATAGATGAAAATGAGGATTAATATCATTTAAATGTGTATGACATGTCTTATTGGGGTAATGAAAATGTTCTTATACTAATTTGCAGTGATGGACAGACTACATAGCAATTTACTAAAAGCTCATTGAAATATATATTTGAAAGGGTGAACTATATGAGATGCAAAATATATCTCAATAAAATTTTTTTATTCATTGAAAAAAGGCTGACAGTGAGTGTCTTGGGATAGGAGAATGGTGTGTGATTTCTTTCATGTTCTTCTTTTTTTAACACCTTCAATGATCTGCAAATTTTCTGCATGAGCAAATTCTTAGAGTAGGTTCTTCAAAGTAGACCTGAGGGGAAGAACTGTGCGAAAGTGATTCATAAGAAGTATTCCCAGGATGAACAAGAAGCAAAGTGGGAAAGTGAGACCAGGAAAATAAAGATGCCAAGGAAAGATGTGCTATCAGGCAAAGATTCTGGGAAGGTTAACTATGAATCAATCCACAGGACTGGGGGAAGTTGGGGAGACGGTGTGGGTTCCTTATTACTTATCTCATCAGGGAGCTGGAATATTTAAACACCACACACACACACATATGTATACCACCACAACACCAATCAGTTACTGGCTGCCCCACCATGTCCTACTCACCTGCTAGAAGGAGTAAATTCCCAGGAATTTGTGTGCTCGCTAAGTAGTGGGACTCACAGGTTGGTCCTCCCAAAAAGAGACACATGTACTGGCTGTTGGGTGTGAAAGCCCCCAGGAGCCAGTGTGCGCCATAATTGATTGGAACAAGAAAGCAAAAAAAAAAAAAAAAAAGATGAAGATCTTTTGAAATGCAACAAGCATGTTTAAAATGTACAAGGAGAAAAACCCCATATTTAAACACCACACACACACACATATGTATACCACCACAACACCAATCAGTTACTGGCTGCCCCACCATGTCCTACTCACCTGCTAGAAGGAGTAAATTCCCAGGAATTTGTGTGCTCGCTAAGTAGTGGGACTCACAGGTTGGTCCTCCCAAAAAGAGACACATGTACTGGCTGTTGGGTGTGAAAGCCCCCAGGAGCCAGTGTGCGCCATAATTGATTGGAACAAGAAAGCAAAAAAAAAAAAAAAAAAAAGATGAAGATCTGGCAAAATGCAACAAGCATGTTTTAATTGTACAAGGAGAAAAACCCCTCAAAATTATTCACAGTATATAGTATACACAGAAACATAGTATAAACATAGTATATGAATGATACAATCCACACATAGTATTTCTGACACATTCTAATATAAAATTTATAGAAAAGTCCAAAAAGATGCAGTTTTTGGTTTCTTTGAAGAAGAGAGAATTAAGGTCCAATATGGCACAGAAAGCAAGACGTCATTAGCTTAATGGAAACTGTTAGTGGGGAGGGCTGCACTTTGGGAAAAGCGTAGCCTGTAGAGTCTCTGGTAAATCTGTGGTTAGATAGAAGATGATCCTCAAAGGCAACAAGCATCCTGTTAGAATGTATTTGCACCTTTAATCCTTGTCAGTCCCCAGAAGTTATGTCTTAACTGGCTTCCCTGGAGGCTCAGATAGTAAAGCGCCTGCCTGCAATGTGGAAGACCCAGGTTTGATTCCTGAGTCGGGAAGATCCCCTGGAGAAGGAAATGGCAATCCACTCCAGCACTCTTGCCTGGAAAATCCCATGGACGGAGGAGCCTGATAGGCTACAGTCCATGGGGTTGCAAAGAGTCAAACATGACTGAGTGACTTCACTTTCACTTTCTTTCATAAACGTTTGGCATGTAATTTTACTGTCTGGGATCTAAGGAGTTATATTTAACAGATATCTTTGGCTAGTAGTTTTCTAGATGTTTATTTCCTTAGGATCTGCAATGAATGAGTAGTTGGTTGATAAGATTTGGCAACTCTGTGAATACCCTGCACTAATCTAGAAACATAAAACTGCCTGAAGAAAACATCAGAATAAAATTGCCATATCCATCCATGCTTTCTTCACATTATCGCCCAGGAATATCATGCCATTGGAATGTTTATTTGTCCTTTAACCCTCTAAAGTTGATTACCCCTGAAAAACCTCCTGTTCTCATTATTCCAGGAGTAAAAATATGACCTTTGGCTATTATAGGATGGCCTGTAGAATTATCCAAAGCTGAACAGGGGTTAAAAAATTATTGAGAAGAAACCAACTGGAAAGGCTACATATTATAGGGTTCCAACTATAGGACATTCTGGAAGAGGCAGAACTATGGAGACAGTAAAAGGATCAGCTGTTGCTAGGGTTTAAGAAGGGTGGGGAGGGAGGGATGAACAAAAAGAGCACAGAGAATTTTTACAGCAGAGAAACTACTCTGTATATTACTATCATGGTGGATACATGTCACTATACAATTGTCAAAACTAATAGAATATACAACACAAAGAGTGAACCATAATGGAAACGACAAACTTTGGGTGATGATGATGTATCAACATAATTGTAACAAATGTACCACTCTGGTACAGGATTTTGATAGCAGGGTAGTCTGTAGGTAGGGGCAGAGGGTATATGGGAAATCTCTGTATCTCCTCCTCAATTTTGTTGTGAACCTAAAACTGCCCTTATAGTCTGGTTTTTGTTGTTGTTGTTGTTGTTGTTGTTGTTTAAGCAGCAAACAGGAAAAAAATGGTCCTCTTAGCATTCAGTAGCCATGAATTCACCATGCTCCATTTACCTGGAGCCTTGGCCAGAGCCAGGTACATAATTGGCAGGGCCCAGAAATGAAAATACAGGATGCCTTGTCCAAAAAGTGTTAAGAATTCCAAGATGGTGACAACAGAGCCTTAAACCAAGTGTGGACCCCTCTGAACACTGGATCCTATGTTACTGCACAGGTTACATGCCAATGAATTGGCTCTGGCTTTAGCACATGGTTGCCATTCTCCTGCTTAAAACACTTAAGAGCCCACTATAAACAATGAGGAAGATGTCCAAAGTCCTTAGCCACTTCTAATGTACCTCTCTTCAGCTTCATTTCCCACAGCTCCATCTTACTTTCTATGTTCTAGTCATCAAGAGCTTCCTTTAATTTCTTGAATTTTTCACACTCTCTTAGCCTCAAGGTCTTTGCATGTATTTTCCTTACCTGGACTCTAATTCCCTGTTTTTTCTTCACAGTAGCTGCTATTGATCCTGCAGGTCCCAGTTAAGCAGAGAAGTGATAGCTAAGTAAATCTATGTTCATATTATATAACAAATAATATTTCCCAAATTTCAAACTTTTAAAATACTATTTTAAACACTAATTTAGGAAAGAAATATATCTTTTAATACAAGAAATAATCTTTCAATTTTTTGCATATGTAAATCTATATTTTCACAAAGCAGTTTTACATAAAATAAGGCAACCTGGTAGTTTTCAATATACCTTGTAATACTGTGAATTGTTGAAGAAGCACAAGTTTCTGAATACTTGGTTTTGCTTGCAAAGTAGAAAACAAAGCCTGCAATAATGTCTTCTGGATGAATACAATTTCCTGCTAATTTCTCCATTCTCTTAGAAATGAAGTGAAGTGAAGTGGCTCAGTCGTGTCCAACTCTTTGCGACCCCATAGACTGCAGCCTGCCAGGCTCCTCTGTCCATGGGATTTTCCAGGCAACAGTACTGGAGTGGATTGCCACTTCCTTCTCCAGGGGATCTTCCCAACCCAGGGCTTGAACCCAGGTTTCCCCGCATTGTAGACAGACGCTTTACCGTCTGAGCCACCAGGGAATCTTAGAAATGAAAGAGCCAAACAAAGCTTAGACTACTCCTCCAAAAACATCACTTTTATTATATGGTCATTTTGGTTAAACTTGTCCCAGATTATCTAAATTAGCACCCAAGCACTTCACAAATAAGGTCTGGCCCCTCCAGGCTTGGAATATGGAGGTTGTTCACATTTGGCCTATTATTCTGGTCTCCCAACCTACACCTATTTTCAAGCCCAGGTAATCTAGTTCTTGAGACCCTCTTTAAGGTTTCATACCCATGTGTTTTTGATCGGGTTCTTTTCCTGGCTTATGAATGTCTTAATATTTCTTTGCCCACATGATCCAAGCATTTAATAAATCATTTTTTTCTCAAAACTAACTGTGAGGTGCTTTCTGTAAAATGGAGTTGCTATGTACCCATATTCTGATATGTAGCTAGGATGATCAACCCATCCTGGTTTGCATGGGACTTTCTGAATTTACCACTGAAAAATTACATCTCACAGTCCTCCCTCTCCTCCCACAAGACTGGGCAAACTGGGATGGCTGGTCATCCTGTAAACTTTGATGTAAATTATGAGCTTATCTTGCTTTTCACAGACTTAACACAGGACCTCAAGGGTAATGTTTACTCAGAAATACTTTTGATTAATTTCAATTGCATGCATTTGTAACACTGTTTTTTAAGCAGCCATTTTCAGAAGTGATTTTCTGCAAATTCATCATAAGGTCCAAGTACTATTATAATTAGACAAAATGGTCTGTCAGTTTCTGGCAACCTAGACATGAAGAGAAAAAGAATTTTGGAGCCAAAATGTTGATAGCTTTTAAAAATATAGTAGAGCTAGGAAAATCCATGTTAACTTAGTCTACAGCTTGTCTATGACCACCAAGAAACACTCAGTAGGATTGAAGTTTGAAGCCAATTAATAGAGCTGATTAACATCTGTTCTACCAACTTTAATCTTGATGATAATGGCAGGCCTGGTATTGACTCTTGCCTTTTTTTTTTGTTTGTTTTCAAATATATTACATTAAACATTACTTTGAATCCCTGAGGGGATGCAAGTATCATTCTGTAAGCTGTAAGGAATTATGGAGTTTATCACTGTTAATATAAAAACAAAGCCAAAGTCAACATTTTTAATCAAAAACTGACATCGGGTCAGGGCTTGAACTTGTCTCTTGAGAAAAGCAAGCAATCACGGCTAAGCAATAATGTTCCAGGCAGAGGGAAAAACGTACGTAAAGACTTAAAAGTAAGAGAACACAAAGTGAATTTAAGAAGCTGAAGAGTTTATTTGTTTGAGACAGAATTCAAGAAAAGGCTAGATAGTGATAGACTAGCGATGAAGAAGTAAAGAGGTGGATTCAGATCCCCAAGGGTATTACAAACAAGGTCATGGAGTTTGGACTTGATTTGAAGAGCAATGGAGAAATATCAAAGCATTTCAATAGGGAGGTGGATATCAGATTTTCATTTTTCCGACAAACCACTTGAAAAACAAAAGGAGACAGTGCTCCATTGATGGATCAAGTTGAAGGCAAAGAGTCCAGTCCTGAGGCTGTCACAAGCCATGGTGTGATTGAACATAGGGCAATGAGGGTGTAGAGAGGGAGAATGAAGAGAGATTTAAGAAATAGAAGACATGAGACTTGGCAAATGACTGGATGTGGGATGGGCACAAGGTAGAGAAAATGGCTGAAACTGACATTCAGGAGTCTGGCTTCAGCAATCAGTGTGCCTGGTGCTCTTCACAGGGAACTCTGAAAGAGGCTTGGGTTTGGGGAGTGCAGAGATGATGGATTCAGCTGCTTTATACACTAAACTGACACACACTTAAAGGAAGACCAATTTATAATGCCATGTTTATAATCCAAATAGATACTTTCATTTAAGAAACACAGCCCCACAATCGAATACAGTTTCAAAACAAAAGTTTCCATTTGTGAAAAATAAAGACTGCAGAAAGTAAATGGAAAGAGGTGCCACTTTGTAATAAATCTAGGCTTTCAGTGATCAAATGTCTTGAGGCCTAGGGCAGCTTTTTTTTTTTTTTCTGTAAACTTTCCTGTAGGTAGATGACAAAGATATGCCGTACTCTCAGAAACCATTTGGTGAACCCAGGCCAGGGTGCTGCTCATGCATGAATTCATGAAAATCTAAGGAAAGTCAAAGGAAAAAAGTATGCAGAAGGACAGTTGTAATGTTGACCACATAATCCCAGAGCCTATCTGGATGCTAATGCACCAGCTCAATGAGGTTGTCAAGCAACTAGATGTTCTCAGTGTTTAATACGGGGGCAAATTAGTCATGCATTTTATTCAAGACTTTAGACCTAGAAGCAAACAGCAAAACCTCTGCTTTGTGGCAATATAACAAAATCTTGTACAAAAATTAAATCCATAGAGCAGATACTGCTGATGCTTCACCCTTGACCTTGACCTTCAACTCTGCCTGTTGAAGGCTACCCACCAGGAATACCTGTAAATCTCTGCCTCAGGGCTTTTTTTCTGGCTGAATGAGCAAGACTTCCTCAAGGAAGGCAAGCTGGAAAATACCAGAAAGTTAATGCCCCTGGAAGCAGGCCTTGCTGATGACAAATGAGGTGTTGGGGAGCAAATACTAATACATTGATCTCCTGGGCTCCCAGTTGGGATGATTCTGAGGGATATTCTACAGTCTCCCAAACGCTTCTGTCAGGATTGATCTGAGTTATAGGAAGTGAGCAAGCATTTGAGTGCATATAATTTATTTTGGAGGTGTTCCCAGGAAACTAGTAGCATATGAAGTGAGACAGCAAAGGGAAGGTGTTCCGTAGTGCAGATTAGCAATGTTGGCAACTTGGGTTTGATCCCGCTGGGACTTCTGGGAGACAGTGTAGAATATGCCTCAGAGTTATTCCAACAAAGCTAAGGAAGTTAGTGTGTGTATGTACTAATATCCATTTGCCATTAGACTAAGGGTTGATCCTGCCAGATGCGAACTGCTTGGCACTTCCAGTTGGCACCATCATGAAGCCAGGCAGACTGCAGTGTCCAAAGAGGCAGAGAGCATGTGCTGGTAGATGGAAGGCAACAGGTCACAGTGAGGAAGTATGGCAAATGCTCAGGGGCACTCAGAGCATCTGCTACAGAGAGGTACAAACCCCATAGACTGTGTGGAAGTGGTGGAGGTTAAGTTCTGAAGGATAAGTAGGAGTTAGTAGGGTTTGAGGGAGGGCTGTGGGAGTGACAAAGCACTAGATGGGAGGAGGGTCTGTCTGAAGGAGTCCCATTATGTGGGAGGCTTTTGGACCTACCCAAAAGAGAACTGGTACAGGCTTGATGCCAGGAAGAGGAAGTAG